>JACJUY010001072.1:0-90923 GCA_014220935.1 Platorchestia sp. MABIK | reverse complement strand
TCAACATTTTCGGCCCCCCCCCCCCAAAATTCAACATTTTCAATCGACTCAACATTTTCGTACGCGTGAGAAAAATAAACCCTAGGTTTATATTTTTAGAGTCCGCTTAATTAACAGTTCTAATGACCGTATTTGTGATACGAGTTTCACTAGTGCTCAAGTATAAGAACATTTTTCATCACGGTTACGGATAGGATGGATGTATTTAGTTGTCATCCACATCTGGAAAACCTGTTCATGAACGGCATTGATTCACGTTATTTTTGATGGGCCGTGCATACTAGTACTATAATAAGAGCCGCGTCCGTCCGTCCGCTTGTCTGTCCGTGTGTCACCCCCACCAGCCGAAAGTGGGTGATGAGCGTATCTGTGATACAAGCTTCATCCACTCCACCATTTTCGGTGTTTTAATTCAGCAGATTCAGAGTCGGAATAAATATCACATGTATTGGTAGGTTAGATTGGGTTGTATAGAATATCAGCAGTTGAGACTTAGGAAAGTATACACGGTACAGGAAACAAGGTAAGGTCAAACCAGTCTTTTTTCGTCGGCTGTGTAGGTTTGCTGACGTCACGGCAACGAACAAATGGCAGCGCTCTAATTGCTCCTGGTAGCACTGCTACCTCCGAATCCGTCTCCACTATTGGCCTAACGGCATGACATTTTGGTGACGTCATAAAGTTTGTTTGAAATAAAGCCTTTTTATTGGCTGGCCAAGCAAGAAGAAGTGTATTTTCCCCATAGAAATGACCCTACCTTGTTTTCTCTACCGTGAAAGTATAGGAAAGCCATAGAATAGCATGGAAAATCATGGGAAAGCCCTG
Organism: Platorchestia sp. MABIK; assembly: GCA_014220935.1. NCBI lineage: Eukaryota > Metazoa > Arthropoda > Malacostraca > Amphipoda > Talitridae > Platorchestia > Platorchestia sp. MABIK. The sequence goes on along the minus strand of JACJUY010001072.1, from coordinate 90,098 downwards.
TTAATGCTGAGTTGGTCCTATATCTAATCCTGTCATTTTTTGACGGGCCGTGTGCACTAGTAATATAAAATTTTTGCTCAGCTGCTTGGTGGGTTCACCTCTCTGCCACACTCTCAAGGATATTCAATAACCGTATCTGTGATACGAGCTTCAGCAGTGCACCCGTACAAAAAGATTTTAATCACAGTTCCTCTTAGGATAAATATATCTGATTTGTCGTCGACATCGGGAAGATTTATTTAAGGAAAATATCCAATCCCGTCACTGTTTGACGGGCTGTGTTCGTTCGTTAAATTATTCTATTCCTATTGACCAGGCGTGGTGGAGCAGCAGGATGCTTTAGCTCTCGCCCGCTGCTGCGTTGCGCTGGGCGCCGGCCGCGCCTCCGTTGGGCAGCCCATCTCCTACGAGGTCGGCATCTTCCTCGACAAGGTCAGTCATGGGAAAGTGACTCTCGCGACATTTTCTCGTCTCGTATCACCAATACGTACAATCCAGAAACTAATTTTGTGTTGTACCAACAATACATACAATCTTTTTTTCGTACCAACAATACATATCTAACGAAAATCCATCTTTTTGTTGAGCTGCTATTACAGACCGTAGGAAAATTCTTTTTATGCCTTTTTTCTCATCATCAGAACATACCACAAAAAAATTCATATTGTGTGATTTTGTTTTGTATCACAAATATATCCAGCAGAAAATATCGTTTCACGTAGTATTGTTCAATATCATCATATCGTCTGCGAATTACACACCGTGTAGAAACTCGTTTTGGGTGATTTTATTTCGTATTTTCCTCACATTAATATATAAATTCCCTAAACTTGAAATTCTGTATAACGGGGGAGTTGAGACACCTTATTAAGGAAAATCTGAAGTTATAAAACCTTTTTCTTTATTGAGACTGAAGTTTGAATGGCCGCTTTCTAATCTCATCAGCGACTGAGTGCAGGCACTGCTGATGTCGGTCACACTTGGTTCCTACAGTGCTAGCCATCAATGCAAAGACGTGCTGCCAAAATTTTGCGATACAATAATATACAAGTCCGTTGGCCTGTCTCGTTTGTAAGAAACACGCTCGATCTGAAATATTTGGTTAAACTAAAAGGTTATTTCCCAGTGAAGGAGGTTCAATTTTCACAAATAATGCATCCATAGATAAAATATTCTAATGTACGAAACAAATGCAGTGTTCTTTAGAGCCTCGTCTAAAGCGTTTTCAGTTAAAAGACGAATAGTGATGCGAATTTCAAAATCAGTTGATGTGGATGAAAATAATAGACCATGGTTCAAAAGTGTTAATGTTTTACTTCATTCTTTTCACATCACATAAGTTCATTCGTCAGTTCAAAGATTATTTAAGCTTACATCACTGAAAATGTACTACTACATGCTCGAAAGGAACCAATCTTTAGAGGCCAATCAATGAGAAAACCCAAGATGCTCACCCGCATTTGAGGCGTGTGCCCTACAGGAGAATACGTCAAAGAAATTGTAGTGCCCTATACCTTAGTTACCCCTCAATTCTTATCTAGTTATTTCAAGTGTTCAGTAATCCTGAGATGTTTCAATGTAAATTTTATCAAGAAAAAGTTCCGATTTCTCCGCTGCGTATCACCGATACCCATTTCAGGAGAAGCATAGGGAAAACCGCTACTTCACTTTACGCAGTGAAACTCAATGGCCGAAGTAGCAACAACAGCTCTAATAAATTAAAAGAAATAGAAGCAAATTTCATCTCAGAATTTCCCATTCATCATGTGTTCCGAAGAGCTCAGGAGCAGGATTTTGAGGGCATTTTACGCTGTCGGAGCGTACGACTGGCAGCAGAGGTCATTTAAGTGGACTTGTCAACGTTCCGTGCTGTAAGCACATAGCTTAGCCAAATCCACTTAGAAGAATTTACTGTCAGCTGTGCGCTTAGATCACGTCAAATGCTTTGAAAATTTGACTTTCTCTCTTTGGAACGACTTTGTTAGGCAGGCTTAAATTAACATTTAATCTAGTCTTGAATATTTGGTTTTAAGCCTGTTGCGGTTAGAGTAGCTTTAACTAACATCTAATCTAGTCATGAATACTTGGATTTCAGCTCCTTGCGATTTAAGAAGCTTAAAGTAACATCTAATCAAATTTTGAATTTCAAATCCTTGAAGCCCAATTGTGCTGTGGCAGGTGGTGGGAGAGAAGGTGGAAAAGGGGCAGGCGTGGGCGACGGTGCACCACCAGGAGGTTAATATACCGGAGGATGTCTTGCAGCAGCTGCACGACGCCCTCACGCTCAACCCCAGTGGGGCTGCCTTCCAGCAGCAGCCGAGGGTCGTCAAGACCATTCGTTGATGAATGTGTAGGAATTGTTTCATTCGCATCGCACAGCGGTGCATAGATGACAAAACAAAGCATTCGCAGCTGCAATAGTGTTCAACGAGACAATCTTTCGCCAGCATTGACATTGAAAAATTCAACCCGAAACGTTTTTATTTCAGGTCTAAAGAGTCGGTCATATTACACAACTAACAACTTTGAGACCATGTTATGTGAAGCTGTAGTGACTCTTGAGGAAAAATTCGGAAAAAAAAGATTTTGTGGGTTTTTAAAACGTGCGATATAATCAGCCTTTGAGGAAATTTTATTTTGGGAACAATGACCATCCTCGAGATTACGCATAAGAGACCTTACATTGATGAACGACATCGGTACCTACAATATAATTTCAGATTTATATAAAGCGTATCCTAATACGCTGACAACGCATCACATCACTAATGCTTCGTGATGGTTTTGGTGAGTGTTATTACCTACCGAGTTATTATCTCGCTAGCTTACAGGTCAGTGGAAACACAACAAACTAACCGATAGTACTTACTACGTTATAGGTCGCTGCAGCTCTTCTTTTTGTTAACGTGTGATTGTCGACGAAACGCTGATTGAAGAGTGACCTTAATTATTTTTCTATTTCAACCTGCTAAAATTATTTTCATTTTCATCCCAATTTTTCACTCCACTTCTTTGTTCATATTATTTCACCTCCTTCACTGCTCTACTGTGGCCGATGCAGGTGACCTATCTGACCTGTCATAGTCATTGGGAAATGAGGGAACTTTTGATGAGTGCTAAAAATTCATGAAAAAATTATTTCTATCAGAAATAAAAATGGATTAAATACGATGGATAAATTAGAATAACATAAAGAAGCAACAAATTCGACTGAGGAAGCAACAATAATCAAGAAAAGACGAAGCGTACTCTCGCATTGCTTCTGATACGTTTTTTAGATTGAAGCATTAGATATACAGGGTGTTTCTGAACAAGTGATTCAAAATTGCTCACTAAGTATAAAATGGCCAAATAAACACTTTTTCTTTTATGAAATTTTCCGAAAATAATTTCGGGTTTTTGAGATAACTGTTTATTGTTTTAAAGGATGAATACTCACAATATTTATTTGAATTTTTTGTGATGGTACCACTCTGCAAATTGCTCTCGTAGTTCATAATCTCGAGGATTCATTGCTTGAACTCTTTGAAAGTGGTATGGATGAAAATTATTATCATTCATGATTCTCCAAACACTACCGTGGCCCTGTAATCTCAGAGCTGCTGCAACTCTATGCGCGTGCTAGCTCTTGGTTTGTGACGAGAGGAATCTAGCACAGCCTCCTCAACATTTTCATCCCTATAGAGCGTCCAGTTTCTCCTCTGTTAATTTCGAAACTCCTTTTGTCTCGTAGCCTTTGATGTAAATTTGTAAACATTTTATGATCATGTGTATATCGGTTAGGAAACCGCTCATGATACAGCCTAGCTGCCTGTCTCGCACTGCCATTAGCAGCACCATAAGTAAGGCACAAATCTGCCATTTCAGCATTTCTTGAACGGTTCATGTTACCGGCGTCGTGGTTTCTTTGAAACTGAACAGTACCAACAAGACAAACAAGAAGTAACCTGGTAGCACGATCTGGAACATTTTAAAACTTTCTTGCTAAAACTTTTCCATTAACTATCACTGAAATTAAATTTTTTTATTGTAGACTCTCATAGAATGTAAGTGTTTGTAACGTTAATTCAAAATAAATGTTGTCAAAAATTGTGTCATTAAATTTCATCCTTTAAAACAATAAGCAGCTAATATCTCAAAAACCAGAATTTTTTTCGATAAACTTTATAGAAGAAAAAGTGTTTATTTGGCCATTTTTTAACTTGGCGTGGAATTTTGTATCTTTTGTTCTGAAACACCCTGAATATGGAGAGCGCAAATCGCAAACGCTAGGAAGACAAATGTGTGCGTATACGGAATGCGTAACGAAGTTTTTCTTACGCGAATGCGAGATTTACTGTGAGTAGCCGTGTACTCTTTTCATTGGCTTTTATTTATAAAAATAAAACGCATGTATAGGGATGACGACATGTGAAGCTTTGAGAGAGACCTATCAGCACCAATAACAAAATTTAACGCTTAATCATATCTCATTTTATTTTTAATGGTTATCAAGTATTCGATTTAAATTAATTAGATATAATCACTAAAAACATGCACTCAATTTCATCAAAAGTTTAAACAAGTTTAAAAGCGTAAACTCCATTTAAACTTTACAAGTAGAAAAATGACTTGAGCTGATGTCAATTTTTCCAACAACCGTTGCGTATATCTATTGGGCGACGAAAGTAAGATTGTCAATCAACTAATAATTTCGCAGTACATTTTTTGTATTACTTACATTCGTACGGACCAATTCGGAAGTGACGGATGAGTCGACGTTTTAAAATTTTCCTCTTCAGTATTACCAAAATGGCTATTGACAATGTAGCTCATGTCTGAGAACAAATTAATGCCCCTACATCTCCAGTCTGTTGCCACACGTAGCAACATAGCAATGATATCACGCTATTGGTCTCACCAATGGCACAAGTTTTAAAGGAATTCAATGAAAGTAAATCAATAGCTCCGTATAATTTCAATAAAATCTTTTGTGAAATTGAGAGTGAATGATAAAAAATTACACACTTGTGGTGTAAAGATAAGTAGCGTACTAAAATACAAATACAAATTGGGCCGATTTATATCGTTCTTCTTAGTTCATATGCATTTTAAGGAAGGAACCACATTATGGGAGCTTTGCAGAGCTAATACAAAGTCGGGGCTGTTGGCAAGTCGGATATCAGTGATAGTGCCTTATTTTAAGTATTTTTCCCTTGTGCTGTTGAACTGCGCTAAACTATTGTTGTAACTGACGACTTTTGACGACCTTGTGTTGTATGGGATAAACATGAAATGGAAAATTATGTGACGAAGCTTTACCTCATGTAACGCATGTGGTTGAGTGTTAAAATGAGGACCTTGACCTACTGATACTGAGAGAAAATGCGTGAAAATAATTTGTACTTTCTTAAATTATCTAAACTGAAAGCAGCGGTGAATTCCGAGTCCATTTCAGGTCGAATACATTTCTATTTTCTACTGGATCAGAAATAAATATAGGAAACCGATTTTTTATTCACCCATTTGACAAAACACACATTATTACTTATCTAGGTTACCTTTGTTCCTCAGGAAATCAACGATAGATTGATGCTAACTAAATTTTGTTTCTTCAATTCATCACAAACGGAGCCAAAACTTACGATTTTTATAAGTAAGCCTAGAGATGTAGAAGGCATTAATGAAACACGATCGAATATTCACAAACTTGCATGACGAATAAAGGCTGTTACTTCACTCGTATTTTTGAGCCCTACTGTGTGCGAGAAAGGCAAATATTGTGATACGAGCAGAAGTATTTGAAAATATAACTTGTGCGGTAAGTTTAGGATAACAGCTTCGAAGCATCATTATTACCGAACAGAGTAACTGCACTGCAACTTGAGTAATCTATGACGGCAACTCTACCATTAATACTCGATGTCTAGGGAGTAACACTACAATCACAGCTACTATGCCATTACAGGAAATTCAGCAATTTAAAACCTCATCATGTACAATCACTGAGGACCCTAGCCTTGGCCATACAGAGTGTGCTCTGGTATGTAAAGGGTTAATTCAAAATTAATCAAATTCTCTGCTGTTCTGTGCTATAACTGTATTGGCGTAAACGCTATTTAATTTATTCACTAATTTTTTTAGATTAAACTTCCATTCCCACTCAGTTAAGCGAATGTCGAAAACAAAAACTTAAATATATTTTAGGATGAGTGTCGGAAGTAGGACTCAAGGAGAGAACAAAGCACCGAAGAACCAAGTATCCGGAGAACTTCATCAAGGACTCAAAATTGAGCTAAATGGTCCGAACGTGACTGCTTGTTGCTCCAGCATTAAACTGCACACATTACAAACATCCTTCTGTTTTGAACGACCCACAATGATCGACTCATCCTAATACAGTCCAGCTATGGCATGACGGTTCTCCTCATTTTGTCACCGATCGACACAGTAACTCTCACTCTCTGTCTCACTCTTTGTCTCTCCAAACAATTACTACCTCACCTCTCCAAACAAACAATTACTACCTCACCTGCTGGAAGTCAGCCCTTCTCCGGTGCAAACACACTTCTGTGTCCTCTATCGATCAGCCTTTGCTCTCATTCTCTCGAACATTTAAAGTGAACTTTATATCTCAAATAATTAAGTACAGAGAATATACATTACATTCATCTTTAGCCTAGTTATCGAAGTTGATGAATTTTAAAAAATCTCCCTATGGACTTGTATACATTTTTTGCTTGTTATTTTCAATTTATTATTATGTTACCAAGTATTTAGCCAAATTACAACGCAATCAGCTTTCAGTCGCGGTTCAGTACCCCAAAACAGTGTTCTACATCATTCTTGGGGTTGTGTAAGAAAACTCACAAATACATGTATAAAATATACTCGTCCATTTTATTACAAAACCGGCGCAATAATATTACTAGCGACGTCAAACAAATTATTGCACTTTAACATAGCATTTCAAGAGCACGAACAAAATAAAACTGGAACGGAAAAATGACAAAAGCGGTACGCTAGGAATTCGCCTACTTGGACATCTCAACTGCTCGTCGTTAATTTACGGGTTATGGAAAATGGCCTATATAACTATATGCCAGAAATGACAGGTTTGTAGTGCCAAACTGCTGGAAAGGGCTCAAGTTGGCTCAAGAGATTTCTGGAAAACACAACGCTCACTACATTGGTACTTAATAAAATGTTAGAAATTCTTCTATTTTGAAATGAGCTGGAGAATTTTTTTCACTCAAGACATGTGCGAATTTCATAAGATTCGACAAGAAATAGTTGCATTCACCATATTTCCATGTGACAAGTGATGAGTGTTGCACTGGATCACTACTTTTAAATGGCACTCGACAACAGCATTCAAGGTAGAGGACGGCTATAAGGGGTCTACACACTCAACAACGAAAGCAGAAGCTATCGTGGCAACGATTATTCTGACATAGACTGGTAGTTACAGGCAGATTAGACGCCCATTGGTTTCGCCGCAGTGGTAAGCAACAGCCCTTCAGGCAGTGATCAACTCATAATGACTCAGCCATTGACTTATACTGGAGTTCTGAATTCCAGCTGTCACTATGAAAGCATATACTGTGAATTACTTCAGACATATTTTGAAACATAATAAATAATATTCTGTACAAACATCAGCAGAATATTATAGAGCGATCGTAAAACTATAAGTGAGCAGAGTAGCTGGCTAAGAAAGAAGCTGAGAAATTGACATAAGCAAAATTTTTCCTGCACGCATTTTGGCTCACAATTGTTCAAGAATACAACCTTTGCTTTCAAATTACGAGTACATTTTTAACATGTGTCAGTGAGAGCACCATTCATTTTGAAATTCTCAAGCCATCACACAGTCTACCGAAATCAACACGAGTTTTCCTTGCACGTCATTAACATTGAAATATTCTATCATTCACACATGCTCATGCTCGCAAAAATCATTTCAAACAATAAAAATTAAATATTACTATTAAGAAAGAAATTATTCGTCTTTGGACCACATGAAAAGCATTACTAAATTGTTAAACCGGCGGCGAGAATAGGTATGCACTGCAAATAGGTCATGACATGTGCAAGAAAAGTACGCATGAATAATATTGTTAAAGTTTTGGAAGCCCCCATCAAAGGCATTTATGTAAAAACATCGAGTACGCCAATTAGACAACGAAATGAATTGAAATTATCATAGCATATGAAAAGTACTGAGAAATAAAAGTGAAGAAAACGAGGCAGGCTGACAACCGTTTTAAGAATTCTTGCCACAAACTGCCCATTGCCTTCCAGCTTCTTTCTTCCTCTCAAGAGGAAAAATGAGATTTGAAAAAAATTGTTAGGCATCACGAAATCCTCGGGGTTGTAGGGCCAATATTAACTTCACTTTAATTTGGATAAAAAATTTAACTGAACTTGCAGGAATTTTCCAATATTCAACCATTTGATTTATTTTCACCTCGAAAGAACGCTCAAATTTCAAAGCTAACGCAATTTTGTTGCTCCTAGAATTGCGTCCAAAACTAATGACTTCAAATTATCGCCACGAAACGAAAACTGAAGCGAATCTTTGCGTTGCCAAGAGTATGTGATGTAACCTACGAAAATGGGATTTAAAAGTACGATGCAACCTTGATAGCCCCCTTTTAGAATTGTTCACGAAACTAAAAAGAATTGAGTTAATTGGGTTGCGAAATCAGACTCTATATAGGCCAAAAGGGTTCTGTGCTTATAGACAAGTAATTAATATATAGCTCTTGAATTGTGATTGCTTAGCAGCATTGATTTAATTTCTTAGACTTCTGAGAATACTCCCACAACTACAAATAACAAAAAACATATTCGATAGATCACAGTATTTCCAGACGAGGCATCAAACGAACAATCTAACTTTGAACGACATTCAAATTGAGAGCAGCGAATCGCTGACAAACTATAGACATTTATACATGTTATTCTTCTACAGAAAACGTAAGTTCATAATCGCTATAGCTTTGTGACACATTTCATTATATGTATTACGATGTAAAAGTATAATACTTAAAGAACAGACTATATAAAAATAAAAAGAATTAAAACATGTTGAACATACACTTGAAATTGACAAAAAAACATATGTACAATCGATCATTTTCTTGGGTATAACTATGGTTTGCTATTTAAGATGCTGGTCAAGTCCACACCAACCATGTCCATGTGCTCAACTAGAAAATGCGGAAACTCCAAGAAACACACTCGGCAATACGCACGAAAGGACATGAAGTACGTCACTCGTCATGAAGTACGATGGTTCCAGCGATCCACGCTTTAGAAATACAAGAAACAGGTCATGACGAATTCGACGTGGCATTAAAACTCAAAACATTGAAGTGTAGCTCGTGCTCACATTCGAGAGGCCCAGCATTCATTTTGAAGTTTGATCTCAATAGTTCTTAATATTTGTTTTTTTCAAAATTCATATACGTACATGTAAGGTTTTGTGTTCATATGAACTCGTCTGTTAGGTGTAACTTGTCTGAAAAATTCACTCACAAATTTCTTTCTATTATCGCTCTTATAAATATGTCGGGTTAAAAACTCATACAATTTACCACAAATTCAATAGGAAGGCTTTTAAAATACTTGAAATATGCAAAGCTCATTTGAAACTGTATCTTAATTTTAAGTCTTTAAAAAGTACAAAATTTCATTATTCACAATCAAGTTTAACAATTTACTTCCATTTCCTTTCTCCTAGTTAGTCATTCCATACGGAGTGCGTACTTTTTAAGCGCCGATCCGCAGTCATGGGAAATTGACTTCGAATTCAAGCTGAAAAAGCTATAAAAAATGGCCACTCTTTTAGAGCATCAATGAAACTAGCTGAAATGAAAGACAAGTCATAGGGTGAGCAGAAACTGGAAGAAAATATGACCAGCATGTGATCTATTAATTCTTTTCCCAATCTGAAGAGAGATCTGAAACATGCCATAGTTAGAAGTCGGAATCAGTTTCACGCAGTTCTTATTCTTTTCATTTCGTCATTTCTACTCCCACAGAAGTTGGATGGATTTACGGACGGAAAGAGAAGTGCTGACAATCTCCACGCGTCTATCAAGGAAATATCGATACTGTTTGAGCGAGATGTGAACGATCTTTTTATTAGAAAAAGAATCTCGCTTTAATGAATTAGAAGTGAATTAACTATGACACCTAGGTCATGTAACGTTAGATGATCAGCAATACTAATTCTCGAAAAAAACGTCAAGATTCTCAGCTGAACATGGACCAATGTTCTTAGAAACTGCGTGACTATCAACGCTTAGATTCAGTTTGACTTTATCCACCAATCCAAAGTTATCCGTTCTGTAATTTTAGAGCCGAAATATTAGAATTATCATTTATCTTAGAAAAATGAACTCCCAAGATGGAAATCGATTGCAAATAATCAAGAACAATATGATCGGTTTTGTCAACAAAGATAGATTGTTTCTCAAAATACTTCACCAAGAGTCGCTGGCACATTTCTTTCACTTTGACTCATTATAATTAGCTAAAACGCTAAAGTGAAGATGCTCAGTTTCGTAGCTTATTGCTCTAAAACATTTATCACAACAGAACGACAAACGGAGTTGCAGCGGACGACGAAGGTTTCGTCTGTAGCACCAATAGTGTCTGACGTATTTCTCATTCCCCATTAATGCAAATGCTTCAAATTGATCGTTAGAAGAAAAACTGAGAGACAATTTCAATTCAATTCAAGAAATTTGCATGCCCATTTCTAACTTGTCGTTTTCAAAAATTTTGTTGCCATTTTCCGAACAGTTTCTGATTTTATTCACTGCTTAAAGCATCTCGTATGCATTCATTTTATGTTCAGGTCAGTTTCTAATTTTTTCATTTGCCATGCAAATGTTTCTGTGAGGTGAATTATAGCTTATAATTTAAAACCGATGCATTTTCCGGATGCTAATGCTCTCTAGTTAAAGTAAAATTTGGCCTCGAAAACGTTCAACACGAAATTTCAAAATCGAATTCATTTATTATTAAAAGGAATGTCATACCGACAAAAAAAGAACACATACATTTTGTCTCTGGAACTAATTTAGCCGCGAGATCTGAAGATAATTTATCATAGACAAAAATCCAACAATATCCGAGTTCTCTAAGCCTCTTTTTGTTCAGTGGGAAACTTTTTTCAGTAGAAAAGGCGGCACTGACATTTTTTTGAAGAAAAACACCCGAATGAATTGGGCTCAAAAATAAAAATTAGAGAGAGTCTGATAACAAGTTAAGCATTTAATTTTAAGCGTCTCGGCATATGCACCATTGCACACACAGATATGCTACTAAGGATTCCCTATGAAATAGCTGCTTTTGGAAGTTGCAATTATTATTAATTAAAATTACAAATATAATGAACTCTCTCGGACATTCTCTTCGTTATTTGACTAGCATAAATTTGCGATGCCTCCACAGTCGTTCTTTCATCAATTGTGCAAGAAAATTTAGAAAGTCGATTCATAACTGTATGATTGTTCAGTTATGATAACTATGATTCTACGATATATCAAAACTATGAGGATGTACGGTTACTGACATAACTTTGCAGATGAAAGCAATTAAATAGCTACATGTCTTAGTCTATATGCCTTATGTACACGTTTTCAATTAACTCAACATTTATATATTCTTACACACGTCTGACATACAAGAGATCGCTATTTCTTAACAAGTATGTTCAGTTTACTCGATTTACAAGCGTTTTATGCTCCTTAGAACCAGTTAAGATTCCAAACATTCTTTAATTACCATGATGAAGAAATGAATAACAAAATAAAATGTTCTATCGAGAATAGCGTTAGCTCTATAGTCAACATTTGAACAAAATGTGACTGTATCCAAGACTCAATACATGGCCTCTATGTCCTATTCAACAAGCTCACTCTTGGTTACAACTTCTCTCAGTTGAACCAAAACGCGCCTACTAACAGTTCAGTTCACTGATCGAATACTTGGAATGATGCTACAGTACGTTAGATTCGAAGAATCGAATTCCCTAAAATTTAGCAGATACTCAAGAACTGCACACGGTAAAGTTTAAAAAGCTCAAATGAATGAGATGTTTAGTGTTGCATCCCAAGCAGCATTTAGACAGCAAAGAAGTTTCAGCGCTGCTTCGCACTTGAACTAATGTTGCGTGGCAGTAGCACTGTTATTAACGAAATACCACGGTGTCTTCATCATGTAGAAGCTCCATCATTTTGCAAAGCTTGTAGGTTTGCAAGCCTCCTAAAGACGCAGCTCATGAGAAACACTAAAACACCCTTAGTCTTGAAATTCAGCAGCGTGTCGAGCACTGTTCACGGCACGATGGTGGCATTCGCCCATACTGGAACGGTCGCGAAGTCGAACATCAAGTCCCCAAGGGTGTTCGTGATCAGCATCAGCACCACCATGCAGATGACGTTCAGAATAAAGCCGATCCGAGCCTGTTAAGCACAAATTAGTTCATGAATGTATCTCTGATAGTTGAGTTCAATTTTAACTTTGGCTAATCAGTTAACGAATAAAATTAGAAAAAACCGTTGTTGGGTGAGGTAAAAATATGAAAAAATACGTACAACGAATAACGTGGAAAAAGTTTGTACGAATTACCAAGAAATTCCAGTTAAATGATCAGCACAATTTAAAATACAGCTTCTTATTGACCCGATTTATTTTAGTTTGCCCATTTTCTTAACGTAATGGTTGACTTACGTTCAATTGCTGCCCTGGTGATCAACAGTCACCAACCATAATAGTTAACTTACTTTGACTTATTACACTGGAGACGAAGCCCAGAACAATACATTATTTAGCCCTAGACATATCGTCAGTTTCGAAATGGTCAAGTAAAATTATACGTTGTGAATAGAGCGATCAGAATATTTAAAAGTATCGCGGCTGTTCAATATAGACTTGCTGCAAGTGAAAGTGGGCAAATAGTGTACGGTGTTAAAACCTGAGAAAATCGTTGAAGTGATGAGAGCGATGCATAAAATACTCGGTTGTCCTGATTCTGTAAAGTGATTGTCTGTGCAAAGACAAATTCATGGTCGCCCCTAAGTAGAAAACACTCACTCTGCATGAAAACGCACATACGTATAACTAATAAAAGAATAACCTATTCAACATATTTTTTGTGGAGACATGCGCAGCATGCTTGCAGAAATTGAATGAGAATGGATCCCAAGACGAGAAACATAGATCTCTGAAAGACAGGCTTCAACATTGAATGTTGACTGACCATCTCGCTGGTCTGGAATGAGCCAGCAGCGTAGACGAGGGCGTTGGGAGGGGTCGCCACGGGCAGCATAAAGGCGAAAGAGGAGCTCAGAGTCGCAGGGATCATCAGGTACAGCGGGTTCACGTTCAGGATCACAGCCTGGTGAGACGGTGTTATTGAAGTACATGCCGTTTTAGATGGAGACAAATAAACTAACGTGTGTACATGCTGAACAAAGACAAATTTTGAGAAACTAGGGGCGATGCAGCACATATTGCAGTACAAACAGCCAGAAGCCCATCAATTGCTACACCGTAGATAGACTTCCTACGCTACATAGTGTATACTGTGATTGAAAAAGACAGTTAATAGGCGCTCACTAAGTGAGAAAATATGGTCCAAACGCGCAATTCAGTAGCGAAAGCAACCGCACGAATGGCATTGTAGTACATGTCGATAGAATAACTTCACCCATACTGAAGAGAGGCAATTAGTAACACAAAGCTCAGAGCGATCAACACAACACACGTTGATAAGGTGAAATACAGGGAAACGCGGCGCATTCCAATGAAAATTAATAGTTTCGCAATATATTGCGTCATTAAAAATTGTTAACGTAATGCACTGCGTGGGTGAGAATAATTACACCATGCGCATGGCACTGTGGCCAAGAATTATGGAACATATGTACACATCAAAAAACATTTCACTCACACAATATTGCTGAGGAATCGACAGGTAAAAAATAGGATTCTATAATTCAGTTTAGCAACTCAAATTTGTTTAAAACTAGTTCTTCGAACTTCTCCTTCATCAAACTTAACAATAAAATTTAATTTGGTAGGGAAATCTAAGTGAACTCTAAGATAAAACCAAATCCGTGAACGCGCGCTTTAAAATGTATAATATAGGGTATGAATTATACCAAATGGTGAACACAAATAATGTTATGGAGACATAGCAATAACGTTTTATTAGCACTTATTAAGCTCCCACTTCTTATACGTTTTAAAAAATCCGTTCCTGAAAACAGAAGTACTGTAAGTCCAGAGCATTTTTCCTCACAGCTCTCTTCACAAGTCGCTAATGATTCAACCAAAAAACAACACAAATGAGCAAAAATACATGTTTTATCGCAACAACAGTCGAAAACATAAAGTTCATTCACACTTGTCGTTAGAAGGAGACCAGGCAGTTGAACACCCACTACTATAAGAGTAGATCAAGGAGTCTGGCCCTCACCCCAAAGAGGTGACCAATCAGTGCAGCACTCACCACCAAATGACTAAGCAGTTCAACGCTCGCAACTACAGAAGGAGACTTGGAAATTCAGCATTTACCACCAAGAAGAGACCAAACAGTCAAACACTCACCACTTCCTTGAGAATTGGCAGAAGTATGGCGATGACAGCTGTGTTGGACATGAGGGTCGTCATGATGGTGGTCATGAGGGCCACTAGGAACACTGCAGTCTGCAAGTACACATTTGCTAAATAGAGTGATGTTGGTCGTGAAGCTAAACATTCATGGCCGAATCTGCAGCTCACTTTAAACTTTATTTAGCACAACGCATCCTGAATTACACGAACATCAGTAAAATTATTATACTCTTAATGTCACGAATAATACGGAAATATTAGATTGTGTAATGTCTTTTTAGTAAAAACTATGGGAATCGATGCGATGAGAGTTATATGTATATGAAAGGCTATGTTTCACCGAAAACAATGCGAGCATCCAGGTCCTGTACGAGGAGCATAGGGCAGCACGTTTGTTTATGTCTCTACACTTGGTTATCAGCCTAGGCCATTAAAATATCTCATATTTAAGAGAAGAAAAACAATAGGGAAATAGGTCTCAACAGCTGCATATGTGCATGAGGGCGGGGAAAATTTGACCAATTAGGGGAGGTGCCCAAAAAAAATGGGTGCTTATTAAACCTTTTCTTAATCGTGAGTAAGAGTTAAAGTTTCATGTAAGAAAACTTTCAAAATTTAAAGATAGTTTGGGACAAAACCTCTTTGAATGTGGGTCACGAAAAGACGTGTGTACGATAGGGAAAATTTTGCCCTGCGAAAATATATAACAGAAAATAACTGCGATATAACTACGCAGTGAGCCGATACGTAGTTAGTAGTAGCATCGTTCAACGTTCATTTATTAATGAGTTTGATATAAAAAATTTCCATTATGAAAATCGATCAAATGAAAGATATGTAGCGTTCATAAGTAGAAGTAAAAAGAATCATAATCAATGAAATAAATGAATGCATATTGATTATGAATTAACAAGAAAATAAAAGAAACTAACTAATGTGAACATCTTCCATTAGACACCAAGGGGAAGATATCACGACTGGTCGTCTAAGTTATTAAAAATAAATCTACATTTATGACATGGGTCGGGTGGGTTGGATGAAATTGTCTGGATGAACATCGTCCCTTTAATGTTGTACTGCTTAAAAAGTTTTGCACAATGAAGATGTGCAATTTGAAATATTTCATTAATGAAAAATGAAATTGTGATTGATTTAAACATGCAACAAAAAAAAGCACTACAGGGATAGTAAATAAAATTCATTCTTGCTCACAGGTGGAAGCCTCTTTAACTTGCCTTTGCTTTTACCATCGTTGTTGAGAAAGGAAACATCATTCGGAAAATTTGTCTTCCCGTGGTGAAATTCCAGAACTGATGTCAAAATAGTTATGAAAAGAATGAAGAAACAAACGTGGTACAAAAAAATTAAAAATATTGTGAATTGGATGAATTCCTTGTTCGTCTGTTTTTTACATGCCAAGTTATACCCAAGAGCTTGTTTGTACTGCAACTATTATAGAAAAGACAGGCAACCTTTGTAATGAAGCACTGTATTTGTTATCAGGCGACTCTACACAGTGGGATTCTCAAACTTCTGGGAAGAACGGTCAGTGCTAACACGTCCTTTTGGGAATTAGTTCATTTCGAATTTTGGAATAAAAACTTGCATGGAATTTATCTTTCCTTTCAGGAAACAATAGAACTGGACACGTCACATCTTTATAAGTTCAAGGGGCTCTCAATGAGCAACAACCCTAATTTACATTCGCACTATCAGGATAATTGAACTACATCATAAATTCGTTGGTGAAAAGCAGCCCGACTTACCGAGCTGGGCAGGAGGGCGATGATCTTCATGCTGTTACCGATCCAAGTCGACAGCCCGGACTCTTGAGCTCCCTTGGCCAACGCAAAGCCGCCTCCCATGATCAGGGGCACCTGCCACGGCAGCCTCTCTTGCACCACCTTCCACGTCAGCAGGCCACCTGCACATGCATTCAACTTTTTCCTTATTTCGTATTTACATTAAAGGACTGCTCTATGTGCTACCAGATAAAAGAATTTCAAGAATTTTTATTAGCGATTAATACCATTAAGGTTGCATCGACAAGCACAAGAGACTCGACGCAAAAAACACATTTAGAGAAATTCTAAATCTATCATATGTTAGATTTCATTAAATGTATCAGCAAATTATTCTATGAAATAGCGTGAGCTACATTTACAGTAGTCATCTGAGAATGAAAAGAACAATGACAGCTTCGTTCAATCTCACTACTGTGAATAGAAAATACAGAGTGCCCGCTTATACTAAAAGTCAACCCCGTTATCGTGATTGAAATCGACGCCAGATTTTCACTTGTGACCAGTTTTCCCGAGATCGTGAAACAAATGAATCGTCTCAAGAGGTTTAAGTAAATACTCGTACTATTTCCTTGGAACATAAATCTCTCAAATAATTTAGGGTTGATCCCACACTCTGTCAACTTGGAACTTGAATGCAAGATGGAATGAGCAATTCAAAACCTGTTTTCATAATACTCTTTTCAGTATGCTCAGTTTTGATCAAGTGGTAACACAAACGCATGAACTAAACGACGTTGATCAGTGCAATCCATTTCAGTCCATTGAGAAGGTAGAAGACGCATTATTTCAAATCGAAAACAAGTGATTTTGATAAACCAAAACTACGGCACTTGAAAATCAGGCAAACAGATTCGAAGGTACTGAAGTGATACACAGCATACTGACTACTCTCAAGCAAGAGAGCACAAAGAAAACCAAAACTGTGTGTGCGTACATCGTAATCCACTGGAAATGAATTCCTACGTTACCCACGAGAAATGCATGTTCTTAAAACAAGGTTGAAAATAATCCGCTCCGGTGAACTTCCCTATGGACCTAAATGGGTAAAAACAATAGTATATTTTGATAGCAAGAGACAACAATTGCTTTGTTTAACAAAAATATATGAAACTCTGAAATTACAATCCAGTCGAAATTTAGTCATTTTTAGTCATACGCATTTATTTTATAACTAACGCTGATATGCGACAGTAAAAGAAGTTGGAATAGTTCTTTCTGAAATACTAACGTGTTTATGCATTCGAAAAGTTCTTAACTATCGCGAATTAACGAACGGTGTCATCCATGGATAGCATGATATCAGTTCTTGTATTGGAACGGTGCAACTTTGTAAATTAGCCACAAAAAATGTGGAAATTGGCTGCGTGCGTCATCAGCCAGCCTCACTGACGGCAGACGAGCGGCGTTTGAAGCTCGTTATGTAAATCACTCCCGAAATGGGTAGGGTCATTTTCGCCTGTACAGCCGGGTAGCAACTACTGAGGTTTGCATTCGCCATAAAATGCGTTCAAATAAATGTAAAATTCATATTTTTGCAAACTTTTGTTTGTATATAGATAAAATCAAACTCACGAAAAGTGAGATTTAACCCAGGGCTGGGTTCTTTTGGGTTGGAGATTTTGGAAGATTAAATAATTAGTTAATAGAATTTCTTGAGGAAATTCAATTGAAAATTATTATCTGCAGTTACGATTCGTACCCTCATAAATAGAGGAATCTGGCGGAAGAGTCTCATTCGACAAAAAGACTTGCCATAACAAATTACACGTGCAGTGGATAATAAGAACACTGCGAACTGCGCAGTGCCTTGAACTGTTACCTCCTTAAAATGCAAACTTACAAATTTTAGTCTCAATGAGACCCAACAACATCACAAAGTTGCTCAGAGGCTTGTTAAAAGGAAGTGGACAAATAGATCAACTTTATATTATGCACAATCCACCACGGTTAATTTCTTAGTTACTACCGCGAATATGGTGCGACTGAATAGATAGCGTAGAGCGCCAAGTATCGAAATGGTCCGAGCTTACGGGAGGAAATACGAACAGGTCCTGAAACTGTGATGAATTCAAACGTGTCAAGAAAGTGAAGAAAGAACACTTAGGCTGAGGTATGGATGAATGTTTTGGTGAGAAGGCCTCTAAACATGTTATTTTCTGAAAATGTACCGATTTCGACCTAGTTATGCAATTTCCCTTCTGAAATAAAACGAAAAAAAATGGAAAAAATGCAATGCAAAGAAAAAGAGATGGAAGAAACTCCGTTCCTCTTTCTCCTCAGATATGGTACATAGTAGTAGATTGTCTAATATTTCTGTGTTAAGATTTCATTAAATTTCAGTGTTGCACCCGAGGAGCAGGAAAAAGAACGAACAACCAAGATACGCATTTCCTTAGGAAAATTCTATACAAGAAGTGAACTTCTCGTGTTCTTTAAAGTCATACGACTGCTTACACGAGAATAATAGAACAAGGTGAATTAGTACTCCAGGAAATGAAATAAGAAAACTTCAATTTTATTTAAGTTAAATCTTTTTAATTTTGTAGAAATATTCTAGTCATCACCTTGTTAGTTATAATCTCTTTCAAGAGTATTGATGCTCTCATAGTGCCAATTATGAGTCTTTTGAAATCGTTTTGCCATCGTAAAACTGGCCTTATTCCTACCTTAGAATTTGAAAAACTTGCAAATCATACGAGAATCTAATCTGTGGAGCGACAAAAAAATTTATAATTGAGAATACATATGCTTTCAATGCTAATGAAATTGGAATAATTCAATGAACAGACACTAAAAATTTTGGTAAGATCACTCAAATGTAGAAAAAAATTGCACTCAAAATTACGCATAGAATTTAGAATTATCATCACGTTCTGTTTCTACGACGAAATTCGTATTTTGACTGGTAAGCTGCGCACTTTTCCCAGGAGAAATTGGGGTGAAAGGAAACGCCGGGCCATATCATGGATCAATCGGTGCGTCTGAACGCAAATTGAAGACCGGCGCCGAAAGAGAGCTTCTCACGAGTGACATCAATGGATTTCCCCTCCACAAATTCACTTTCATTTCACCTCAGATCATTTCATTCAATCCTCAATTGATCACTGCTGATCATCAGATGACGAACACAGTTGTACAGCACTATCGTCTGCATGCTGTTTTCTTTAGTTAGACAATGCATACCGGGTCACTTTCTACCAAGTACATAAATTCCATATCATGTAAACGGTAGAATATAAGAGCAAACACAACGTGATGTTCGACTTGGCATGCACGAGGCCTGCATTGTCGACAGAGCAGGGAGCAAAGAACCCAACGAAAAGATTAACGAATAAACGAAAAACGATGAACGACTAACGAAATGAGTGCAGGCACTTTAGCTTGCCGTGAACTGAAGATGCTCGAAACCTAAAATTGTCAAATACTAAGTCCTATGCACGATTTTAAACGGAAAATTGTTAAATATTGGTACCATGCTTCCTTCTGAGCCGACATCAAAACAATTTTTGAAAATATTCGAAAACTAACGTAAGATGCTATTCAACTCGTTTGAAATTAATGCTGCTCAAATGCAATGCATTCTTATGCGACCACGTCGAAAAGAAGCTGTCGATTTAAAAGACCAATGCAATGTGGAATTCTGAAACTCTTCCTAACGGATGAAAATTTTTGTAGTGGAAGGATAAAAACTCAACAAAAATTTGAAACAGGCGTATAAAACATCTATACTATTATCTGACTATCGATCAACCATCAGCGTGACGTCTGTTCTGTACATTGAAGCTCAGAATTACTGATAGTTGATCAATCTGATTTCCATTGACCATGAAAAGTTTGCACATGCCGCTTCATGTTCGATTTATTTCCAAGCTTAACGCTTTCAGCCGGGCTTGTAGACATGTACGTATGTTTTTTAATGTCTCTTCTGCCCATTCCATCATCATAACAAGCAACACTGAGGAGAAAAACTTTGCACATAAATATAAATAAATGCACTGGGATGTACAAATTGTGCATGAAACAGAAGTCGAAAGCGTCAAACTACCAGTTGCACTAAAAACTTAACCGAAATCTCACTTACACATGCAGTATTTAATAAGTAGTTTCTATTAACAGGACAGAAATGTCACCTCTACCATAAAGAATGAAGAGATACTATTATAGTAATGGAAGTGATAACGTCTTGTCAGAAAAACCTTTGCCCATATCAACATTTCTACTCCGACCAGCCCTGGTACGGATGCCCTGCATGCTCATTGCACACAATTACTAAACCGATATGCAGGTTTTTAGCTCCACTGATAATGTAATAGTGGTCTTTTTTGACCAATTCTTGTACTTGGACTTGGTTTAAGCCACACAAGCAATTATTGTATAATTTGGCAAGCTGCGCGTGCAGCGCTGCAGCGGCGGAATCAATGTGTGATAAACAAGAGCTGGTCACAGGCGGGCGTGTAAACGAAAACCTGCACATCGATGTCGATAAATTGACTGCAAAGCTTGCTCAGGAAGAAGGAACAAAACAGTCACTGAAGAAGAACATGCTTAGGTCCATAATAACAGGACATATTCTTTCAAGAAAGTTACTTTGAGTTATCATGATAAAGTTTCTAGAAATCTTTCTGCAAGAGGAACCTTGAATAACAACTTATATTGCGCCATGTTGTGTAAGTAAAGACTTTAATGATAATTACGGTGGGATCTAAGGGCACCTTCTCTGTGGCTTTGTTTTAATCTTAACTGCCACCTACACGTGTAGACTAGCGTGAAGCTGTGTCGTGGGTAATGCATTCTTGTTTGTTCTTTTAGCACCAATTGAAGCTCCAATACTTTCCTTCACAGTGCAAGCTACCTAGCATAAATTCTTTTCAATTGATTGGAAGCATTACTCTAAGCTTAATTTGCAGCGCATCTAAGATTTCAAGGGAAATAAACCCAAAAATATTTAATTTTCCTGCGGTTTTCAACAATTTCCAGCAATTTACTGGAACATTTAGGTTTATATTTATTCTGTTGCAATATAAGGAACGCATTTAAATTCTATTATCACTTATTTTTATTTTTCTTGCATAATTCAATAAATTCTGATGATAAAAGATAGCCAAGATTCAATAACAGTATCATGAACAACTGATATTTTATCAAAGTGTTACCCTTCCCACTCAAATCCTAATTCAATCAAAATTTTTCCTGATAAATACGAATGTACAGAAATTAGTTCATCTATCAGTCCGTTGTTCATTTATTTTTGATAAGATCGTCATCTCTTAAGTAGAAATTTGTATAATTTTTGGACTGATACTTTTCATTTATTACTAATTTATTCAAGGCCCTTCTTAGCTTTTGGAACTCTAAATTTTCCCCGGTTAAGATCATGAAATGTGTACAACATTAAGTTATTTTTTGACAAATTTTACTCCTAGCTACGCTATCTATCGCAGCGTAATAATCATTTCCTAAAACAAAAGGACCACTTTTACCAACAAGCACACTTTAGCAGTAATTTGTTTTGAACTACATCAATTTATATTTTCTAAATTGAGCTTCAAGTGAGAGAAGCTCCTTGTCCTCAATGAACACTGGCACAATTTCCAGCAGAAGTCACGGCGCAATTCCCGATGCAACTCCCTGCACAACTCCCGGCACCACTCTCAGCACAATTCCCTACTCAACTCTCTACTCTACTCCCGACACAATCTTTAGCACAACTCCCGGCACTTCCAACTCCCAACACAACTCCCAACACCACTCTCGGCACAACTCTCAGCACAACTCCCGATACAACCTTTACAACTCCTGGCACACTTCCAACTCCCAGCAAAACTCCCAACACCACTCCCGGCACAACTCTCAGCACAACTCCCGAAACAACCTTTATCACAACTCTTGGCACCCTTCCAACTCCCAGCACAACTTCTGGCACAACTCGCCACTTCACACCTCGTGATGCCCACAAATACGACACCAGCGACCAGGGCTCGTGCGGAAGGTCATGAACGAGCGAGCAATGCAGCGAGACGCTCGCTGGTTGAAAGCCCGACCTGCAAGCCAACTGTCGCTATACATAACTATCGCATTTGATCTCCGATGGAATTCTTTTCGCGAATTTTTGAAGCGAAATGAACTGGATGGCAACTGCTTTTAAAATACGGAGCATAAACTTGAAAGCCTCGGCAAACAAGACTGCTGAGCTTGAACTGAAGGGACGAGGTTCCAATATGCGAAGAGTGAACGCAAAGCATTGGGAAGTATCGATATTCAAGAAAGTGTACAGACAGTTTTGAAAATCTCCATTCACTCGTTCGTCTTTAACGTCAGCATTCTGTTTGTGTGTTTTTTAACCTATTCACCGATTGAACAGCTCGTAATCCAAAAAAATATTATTGAATTTATGTTTCTACAACTAAATTTTCCATCGGAAAAATAGTGACGATAACATAAGGTCAGTCACAATGAATACAACCTCAAAAACAAAATACAGTGGCAAAAAGTGATTCCCAATGAATGGTAAAGTGGGCTCTGATAAGACACGCTGTGTAGATAAGTTCATATCGGGCAGTTGGGAACAAGAATGGATAAAAAATTGCATTGTAATCCTCGCGTTCGCATTCAAGGTCAAGTCTCCATCGAGATCAGTGCGTGGTTTGAGAAACCTACTTCTTATTTGCACGGTGTGCGTTTGCAGCGAACATTGAAACGATTTAACAGAAAATGAGAAGAGCTGAATAAAATATCTGAAAATACCAAGCCTGTCGTGACATGATGAGGAAGCAAAATCCCACACTTGAACAATTCAACACTAATTGAACACAGCCATTCTGGAACAAATAGTTTCAAATAGCGTTGAACACTATTTGTTCAAATAGTGTTCAACAAATAGTGTTGAACGGACTTGGACACAAAATGACATTTCGGGACAAATTATTTGTTAAACAGACGAGAGTTAACGCGAGATTGAGAGAGAGGCTACGTTGCTCAATCCTGAGCTGCTTTATAATCACTATTATCTGACTAAATAAATAATCTTCAATTGTCAAATTCTGCAGAGGTTTAAAAATAGGACTCGTGTTGTAAAACACATTAAGCGACATGAAATATATAGGTCAGAAACCGGGAAAGAGTTTTTAAGCCAATCTGAACTCTTAAGAACTTCGATCTAGTTGAAATTTGAAATTCACAGTGTAGGGCATGCTGATATGTAACACCAATGCGAGAGTATTAAAAACGATTACGAATACAAATCATAAGTAACGAAACTTATTTTAGAATAACGTGAATGCACACTCAGTGGTTTTAATTAAATGCTAGGCTAGAATAAAAGCTCTCTGATGGCCAAAAGATGGTTGTATTGCTAAGCTTTGTTACGTGTAGAGTAACAACCCTTTCGATATAAGAATTCCGACACATAAATGTAATTTTACTCACTGAAGAGAAAAATCTTACATTCAAGGTGTTCAATTCAGTTGAAGACAATACTTGTGCGCACGAAAACGGTTAAAAAATATCAGTAACATTAAAAGTAGTTTGTGTTTAAAGTGCGAACATAATGCACTGATGAAAGAACAGAAGATAAAGCAAGTACAGTGCGAGTGTTTCTTATAAAAAGTAACATCTAGGAAAAACAGCATTTGAATAAAACGAAGGCTCAAATCTAACTCTGGCGTTGACGTGCAAGAGACATAAAAAAATGGATGCACTCTTTAGGTGGAACAGTCATAAAACCATTTCTACAGATACCAACTATGCTTCCATTTTATTGTACGGTAAATTGAGCTACCATTTTTTAGCTTTACGATAAATTGAGCTTGCAATTGAGTGCCAATTTTTAAGCTTTACAGTGCGTTAAGCTTGCAGTTTTGGGCTTTACTCTTCGAGTTGGTCATTTATATTTCTCATTTAATCAGACTTAATAACATTCTACATCCCAAAGTAAGGTTATTGTCAGCTAGATATATCTGTACTCTTCAGTCCAACAGTATCTAAAATGGCGCGCGAGCCTTCGTTCGAGCCTTCTAGAATTCAACCTCAGCGGAAATGAATTTTAACTTCTATCCTACAACCAGAGGATTATTCTTGGCTCGCATCTATAGCCAGAGGCTAACGGCTAGAAGTGTAGGCAATTTCGTTAGATTTTGATGTTATAAAAGTACTAAAGATCAGTAACATGCTCAATATCACTTCATACATAGTTGAAAAATGTCTTTATGAGGATTTCATTTGGAAATAATTGAGCAGTCGGATATAATCATCAGACACGCCAGGGCATGTGAGTATATTAAGATTAAGACGGCCAACTTCAAGTCATGCTCATAAGACGACTTCACAGTCACAGCATTTACAGGAAGGCATTTCGAGGCCAGGTTGCTAAAAATGCACCTCGACGTTGCCTTAAACATGGCTCTCGTAAATCAACCTTGATGTGATGAACGCAAGGAAAATTTGATAACTATGCACAGCCACCAACGCAGTAGACTTGGTAACAGAGACGCCTTTGAATTGACCTCAGAACCAGGCAGCAGTTTTGAGGAGTCTCTTCTTGACGAACGACTTCGACCTTCCTTATATCTTCTGAAGGAGGTTTACTCTAGACCGACTCATACCATTCATGCTCAATGGCCATAAAAAGTGAGTGCGAAGTTCATAGCGTCGCACAGAACATGGGGCTTGTGCTCAAGTCAAGTGCATTTCAGAGTTAAGAAATGATGTTTCCATTGAGTGCTAACTCACCAATGCGAGAAGCTAGATGCAAATTCCAGAAAACATGAGAAATTGAAAAATTAGCGTACATTCAAATAATAAGATATTTTGTC
The DNA here is from genome assembly GCA_014220935.1 of Platorchestia sp. MABIK. NCBI lineage: Eukaryota > Metazoa > Arthropoda > Malacostraca > Amphipoda > Talitridae > Platorchestia > Platorchestia sp. MABIK. Next base: position 64,867 of record JACJUY010001072.1, on the reverse strand, counting down.
CGGTTCAATCGTTAAAAAAAAACGTTAAAATAATGTAGTCAATTTCGTCTCTGAATAGCAAGTTTTGCATTCCTAGTGAAATTTACGGACTAACTTTATCGCAACGAAATTAACTGCCTGTGATTTGCTCTTAAATAGTTTAATCCAAAGAAATGAAAATTTACAGTTTTAGTTCCATTCATGTCTCCCAACACGAACAATCAGTAACTCAAAGTATTTCTTAAATTTGGAATTGTGGTCTGACTTATTTTCTGTTATACAATTCAAAAGCTGAACATGAACAAGCAGCAAAAAAACTCAAGAAAACAAAGAATGACTTTGAATAATAATAATAATGGGAGGTGTTGATACAATCAACATTAAAGCACGGATACGGGTCCTTTACTGCTCCCCTCTACGCATGTCGTCTGCGACCACAAGATCAATTTAACAGCTTATCATTAAGGGTAAGTCAATTGCAAAACAAAGCTACTGAAACATTTAAATTTGGTCGTAAGCATCTATCAATAAATGACTTTGAAATCCTATCATGTGTCTCAAAAGACGTTAACATATGGTGAGGAGTTTGAACATAATAAAAATGCACGGATTGGTTTGTACGAGAACGAGATCACCAATCAAATACATTATGTGTATATCTTTTTCCAAAAATTATGATATTGTGATTTTCAACCAAATCTCATAATATGGGTCATGAAATGGTCTTGTTCAGTCTTCAGACTAATGTATTTGAGCCATTAGTCGTCGTGCATCTGCTATGATCATTGTCTTGAAGTTAATGCAGTGAGAGCATCGTTCACATGCTCAAGTCATGAGCATGATACACGTTCAAAGTAAACCTTTGAATATTTTCTCGCTTAAAAATGACCAAATGTTGTGAAGCGAATGCAAGCATTTAGGGTTTCATCTTAGTTTTGAAAAAAAAATTGTCGTGCGAGTTTTCCCTGTCTGTTGCAAGGGGGCGTGTAGAAGTCATGAGGTCACGTCATTTACTGAAAATGTTTTTGATTTTCGTGGATGAAATACTTCACTTTTTGCATTCAAAGCGTTTTACTTATGCCAAATATGGCATTTTTCATTTTTCACTCAATAAGAAAGGTGGTTTTCGGGTTTTCGGCTGTGAAAAACTAATATCATACCACGCTGTGAATAAAACTCACACCTCGAGATCTTCAATTCATGAGATCTTCAATTCATTATCTGCGTATTTGCAAGTGAACAGACTACTGTTATTCGTGTGGGACATTGCCTCCTACAAATGTTTCTGAAAACAGCCATCAATGATGAAAAATGTACTCTGATTTGTTTTCTACTACAGCATAAAAATGCCTTGAATTAGGTGCAAAGTTTGGCATAGATATCAATTTTAAGAATTTCGATATTTTCAGCAGTAATTAGTGAATTTACTTCATGCCGCCATTGTATGGCCCACCTAAAATGAAATCCGCATTTATTCCAAAAAGATTTTAAAATGAAGGCCCCTGTATTTTAAATTTAGATTAACTCCCAAAGCATTGCATTGTTGAATTATTTCCTAATCTCAGCGTAAGCAATTCATCCGTAAACGCGCATAAGAATTGAAAAAGAAGATAATGATAAGGAAAAGGTGGAACTCATAAAGAAAATGGTGAGAATTCACGGTACGATAACTAACCATTGGGATTGTGCTTGCCCGACAGCAAGGCCTTCGGGTTGGCAGGGATGACGAAGAGCATCACCACGGCCACCAGTGCAGGCGTCGCCCCGCTCACCATTCTACGGGATGCACATCAAAGCAGCGGACGTGAGTTACAAGCGAGCGTGATAAGCCAACTGCATGGTGATAAGCTACGTGCTAGCAGTGACGTTCCTACTTTCAAATAGAGACATGTTTTTTAGACTGACGGAAAATAAAAAAGTTTCATAAATTATAAGAAAAATCGTGCAAAACCCTCTTTGCAAAAACGAAAGATAGTTCGACTATGGGTCTGAAATAGTCTTCATTCAATCCAGTTGCAGGTCTTTCCTCATTTTACGACCGACCTACCAAAACATCCTTAACGACTATGAAACAATTTTTTTATTAATTGAAATCCCCTTCTATCACTTTGAAGAAACTGAGAAAATGAATTTGAAGCCAATTGATAAACATCACATCAAATAAACAGAACAAAGGATGTTGATCACTTTGGCTGCATTTTCTCAAGATTATTAACAGGTTTTTCGACTGTCATTTCAAATACAATATTGTTCATAGTCAATTTCGTAAACTTAAGTATGAAACACGACTAGTAACTCAACAATTAACCAAAGAGAGCGAACATGAACCCAATTGCAAAATAACCAGATCAGAAATAGTGCGACAAATGAGAGAGAAAACTCACTGTACGTCACCGACATCAAAGAACTGTCCCCATCCCGGGATGAACTCCGGAGCTCGCATGAACCACATGACGATGAGGACAGAAAACACCGTGATGACGGCCTTCTCGTGAAAGTTGACGCGACCCAGTCCGTTGTAGCGGATCTGGAGGATCTCCTGGACTGCCTGGTTGCGAGCCTCACTCGAGCTGCTGGTGGTGGTCATGACGCCGTCGCCTGTGCTGTACGTGTGGTGGGAACCCCAGCGCTTCTCGAACAGCCTGCGCGTCCAAATCATTGAAAAATGTTAACCGATTTTAACCAACTAAGTATTTAAATATTTAGGGTGCGCAGCAATAACGTGCTACGATTTCAGGCAATTTGAGCTCCACCCAGTGAAAGGATAAAGAAGGTCTTAATAAGAGAAATCTTCTACATCTCTGAAAGTATTTTCCGCAAGTGCACTTTTATGTAAGCGAAATGAAGGCAGTCACTTTGAAGCTACAGTTCTCAATCACACTCCATTGACTTTAAAACTGCGTTGGTTAGTCAAACGTGATGCTACCACACATGGCTCACTTGCGCACAGTCTTCTTGAAGTCGAAGGTGTTGAGCACCATCGCTACTCCTACGAAGAACGTTGAGAGGAGCATGGTGGGCACGGCAAAGAGCATCCAGGTGGCGTAGTTGAGGCCTGTCTTCGACCCGTATGCGCTGCAAGGACAGCAAGATGACAAAATGAATAGAAAAAAGTATCAATGGCAATGTAACTTCAAAAAGTTTTCTACATTGAATTTACTGCTTTGAAACTCCAACGAGACAGTCTCAATCATAATTGGGTTTAGCAAATTAAGAAATTAGAATTTGACAATAAAAGCAATACTGCAATATTTTTTCGAGTCTCGTACAACATCAAGAACAGGCCTGCAAGTGACCACTAAGCGAATTGGAAATGACATTTGTAAACATCACTAAACATTCTGTTGAATCAGTCATCACTTATGAATTTCTTCACCATATGCTTTCAATCAATATTAAATGGAAACCTTCAAAATTACATGGAAACCTATTAAATTATTTCACCCACATCAAGTTCTAGGCAAATGACAGTCATATACGATTTCAAATTTTTCAGTCGCTAAGGAAATAAGGGCAACCTATTTAGGAAAAGGTTTCATTCTCCTGTAAAACCTACGAGCTCGTGCTCTAACAACACAAAAGTCGTGTCACCAAAGCAAAAATGAAAAAAGGTTAAGCAGATGAGGAGGTTAAGATTAAAGAGAGCACACCAATACCCACTTGCTGAGGAAGCCAGCGAGGACAATATTAGGCACTGTGCCGGTGAGGGTGCCGATGCCACCGATGTTTGCCGCTGCGGCCACCGCGAGCAGACACGTGTTGCGCAGGCGCGAGAACTCGACAGGCATGGTCTCGATCTCGACGTGGCTCGGTCGCCTCTCCATGTCTCTGCGGGTGTCAACGTCGGGGATTTAACGAACGTTCTCACGTGACGTTCTCATCAATGTGCGCAATGATGGCTGCGCAGTTGCGGATTTTATCAACGAAAGCTCAGTATAGAAAATGATTAGAAGTTATTTGATCCCAGTCGCCCACGTAAATTTACATTTATGTAATTATTTACAGAAATACAGAAATTTAACAGGCCATGCAAGTGTAGTATGAGTGCTGAGCACCCACTCGTACAGATGCAGTCGTGTTGCGCAGAAACAAAACTCTGCGACGCTCCGATCGCATACGCAGGAGAAAGTTGAGTGTCCGGAGAAATTTATGAGAATACCTGCAATGCAGCCTCAGTTTACTCAAATATTTAGTTTTTTATTTCACGTCTACGTGTCTCTTAGTTTCCTGTTACCATATTTTTATACTGGTAGTTATTTTTACGGCGGTATTATATCCAGCAACACGCGGACAGCACGAGCTGTTACCACATAACTTGGACTTAGGGCTGTTGCGACAATTTAAATTAGTGCGTTTATTTGTGGTTATGGTTAATCCTGTGCTTAATAAGGTAGGTTACGCTTGGCTAGCGGTAATTTACGGAATGTATTTTAATTTTAGGAACCCAATTCTGGCCAGTCGTCTCTGAACTTACGAAAAACACTGATCTTTGTACATACATGTTAATGCCCATATTTATCCAACACAACTCTTATCCGTTTTGAAATTATTTAGTTCAATTCAAAACAACTACATGTAAAGCTAAGACGGAACCTATCAACGAGGAGGAGATCACTCTCGCGTGCGCAATGCAGCACTGATAAAAGCCAGCAAATAAAACGAGCGAAGGTCACTGCTACGATGCGATGCCGCCGTATTCTCGGAATAGATCAGACGTTACGCTATGCAGGCGCCGTGCCACGCTGGGTTTCGTCGACCATGTCTCAGATGGTATGAACAGCGACCGTCAAATCCGAAACTCAAAGACAGCTGAGAAGTTGTTTCTGGTAGCTTTAGGAATGTCATCAGACTTGACAGAGACTGCTCTGATCGTGTAATAAATATTTATCACCTAAAGTATTTATTACAAGAATGAGGTTTTTGAGTGTTACTAAAGCCCATTGTGTCTTTCAGAGCTAACGAGTGTAGAGTTTTGCCTGAATGAAAACCAGGATTAATGCTAGTCCAATTGCTCTAAATACGTGACAACAGACATGAGAAGTAAAAGAAGTAAACGTAACGCTAGTTCTCTTACTTAACTTCACCCCTACGTTGTACGTTGAAAAAATTTGCAAGCAAAGCTATCAGAGTAAATTTTTCGCCTTGTGATGGCGGGAAAACAAAATCACAGTATTAGGCGAAACTCACGCGCCACGTGTCCAAGAAGACAAGGTCGCACATGCAAAACGTGGGAAAACACCATGTAAATTCTCTTAACCCTTTCATACCCAAATTAAGTTGATATATCAGGGGAAATTTTTTTCAAAACATGGTAATCATTCATCATCATTTATCATTAGGATTATTTGGATGCAAATTAATTGGCAGCAAGTGCTTTTAACTTGATGCCTGTCCTACAGAGCTGACTCACATGCAGACGGCAGGCAGGTCGTCGGAGGACTGTACGGAGGGGAAGTGCTCCTGCAGCTCCACGGTGCTGGCCACCTCAGGCATTCTCGTTTTCAGGGACTTGGGGGACTTGTTCGGTAGTCTCATCGACGACTTCTGTTGGTGGGAACAGGCTTCGGTTTAATTTAAACTTCCACATATGCATGTTGTCGCCAATTAAGTCGATTTAAGCTCAGTGAAACTGAGTTTAGTGAAAGGTTTCGAAACCTTATAAAATTATTGATGTTTGTTTTTTTATCGAAAGTTGAAGATGAACTTTGATCAAATTAATGACTGAGGTCAATAAATGACATTCCAGGTATGATCTGACGCTAAGTTCAGCGAGGTTAATTTCAGCCATAATTCTAAAGACACACATAAAATCTGATACCCTGTTTGTCACGTGCAAGATGTTTCTCACTTAATTTTTAATTTTATTTAGAATTATCTCAAAAACCACTCATCTTATTGCCGTTTGCATTACGTAATACAGTCTCACGTAAAACAGTACGATGTATCAATTGAAAGTTGAAAATAAAAAAAAAAACAATAACGAAATGCTCGAAAGTGGTTTAAACTGCTCGTGCCTTTTTTCGGTTTTTCCTAGTTGCTGCCCTCGATAAATCAATCTTTTGAGCGACCTTCAAATTTCCTGGAACCGGGCGACGGAACACAATGAACAGGAAGGAAATCTTCCTCTAAGCTAAGTTTTCAACTTATAAGAGTAACAACTCGCCCAACTTAGAAAAGAAAGAACGTGTGTCATTCGGTAACCATACCCTGAGTTCCACGATGATGGCATCGACGATGGGGATCATGAGGGCTGTTGAGGCAGTGTTGGAGATCCACATAGACAACAGCATCGTGGTGGCTATGAAGCCCACCATCAGGCGGCGAGGACTGTGGCCTGAAGCGAGGCAAGGTTCATGTCGTCAGGGGCGGAGATTAGAATAAATAAGATGCTTAAATATCAGTAGCACCAAAACCTTCTGTGATTGTGGTGTTCAAGGAAAGAAGGACAAACAAAAATGTAGAAAAAAAGGAAGAATAAATCTATCACTTGTGCGTCAGGGTCAGCACCATGCACAAGGCATACTGCGTGAACACATGAATTAAATAATGAAAAAATGAAACTACACGCCCTCCTAAAATGTAAAAACGTGCTCCCTTTGCGCCGTTAACTGACATTGATGTTGATAAAAACCCGTAAGAAACGTTAAGGAAATTTTACTTATGTTGCTGAGCAAATAGTAAATTACTTGCAGTGAATAATAAGTAAATCAATATTGCTCTGTAAAATCAGAAATCGTCAATTTACAGCCATAGAAGAAAATGAGAGAAGAATTATTTTTAAAAGAAAATGTGATCCATATATTTCTTTCTTTCACAAACAACACAGGCTTCATTACGCTGAATAATGACAGTAACAAGCGTAGCCCCTTGCCAGAAAATCAAATCAATTTTCAAATTTATCATACGTTTTGATGGAAATTGCGTTAGAAATATCCAACAGCGTGAATGAGAATGATATAACAAAACTCACACAAAGCCTTTCTAGAGTGGTTAAGCTTATCACACGAAGAACATCCTCCTTCTTGTAAAAAGACCTATCACCATAAGAACATAAACAGCGATGGCAGCTTGCATCGAAATTCCATTAAGGCAAAGTCAAGAAAACTCCATGCTTTCTACAATCTCCCCCAAGCAAGAGCGATGTAAGGCCCTGATAATGACACAGCAATCCTAAGAAGAGCTCCATCTTCAGTGCTCGTTGATCACTGACCGATTTTGAGAATAACCCAAAGGGCGATGCGCTCATGAGCGTGGCAGTGCTCGACAGCGAGGGCCATGATTATGCCGCAGAAGAGGATCATGTTGGAGTGCGTGAGGTACACCATGCAAATGTCCTTGCTGGACACGACGCGCATAAGGGGCAGAAGACCAGCCGGGATGAGGGCTGTGATGGCCAGCGGCAGCGCCTCCGTCATCCAGTAGATGCTGGTCAGGGCCATCACGTAGCCTGCGCGCGCCTCCTGGCGAACAAACAAAAACGCGACGTCAGGAGAATAAAGGCGACACTGAACTCGAGCAGGTAAAGGAGGCAGGGTGTGCGACTGACGCAGTGTACGTATGATCCAGGTTGGTATCTTCAACGTCTAGGTTATAAGGTCACCAATGTTATGGCGTATTGTCAATAATATCGGGGACCCTTACTGATTGAAATTAGGGTGTATTACTAGTAGTGTCTGGGAGCAGGGTCATAATATCAAGAATGATGTATCGTTATTAAAAGTAGGACATGTCTTTAACTTCATGAGTGTATTATCATCAACATCTGGCTAAATCGCCATTGATGTCAGGGTGAGCGATAATTAGCTGAGAAAAACTTTCGCCCGCAACACCCAGCAGTATTGTTGGACCTCACGACAGCAATGAGTTTGATTTTCATTGATAACGAGTTTCTTATAACCTCCGATTAGAAAAATCAGAGTTAGAAAAACGTTTACCTAATTTTGTGCATTACAAGGGAAAATATTTCAATTGAGCCATAACTACAATTTCGTATTTTCCAGTTTTCAAGTCATTCATGTGTTAATTTAGTAACACTCACAAAATTTGGAAATATGTTCGATTGATGAGGAAGTACCACTGAATTAACTGCCTATCAAACATCCTTCAATACATACAATACAAGACATAAAGCCCAAAAAATGTTTGACTAATACTGGGGATTAAAGTTTCAGTAAAAAAACATGTGCTGCACGTACCTAATAAATGATTATCACCTTTTGAGCTCGTACGCTCTCTAAGGCGCAGAACGAACCAGTGAAAAAATAGTCTTGGAATGAGCTCCTACTCAAGTTGATTGTACGAAGGATTCAATTCTTTAAGAGAAGCAGCTCTACTGCGCTAGCGGGCTCAAGGAAACTCTGTTACTTAAAGGTTGGTCTCTAGTCATCTTGAGTAGAAACTACTTCCAAGAACATAACTCAACTGGTCAGTTAGCCCTATGCCTTAAATGGTGTGCGAGCTCAAATGACAGTCTGAAAGACCCTTAATTTGAATACTAAAATTAGAACACCAAAATAAATTCAATCTGGTTATTAGAAGTGATTGTAAAGTATGTAAAATGTAGCAACAAAATTGAAATACTATTCTAAATCGAACAATTTTCCCATGTGGGAAACTCTCATCACTATAATGTAGGAGAAAAATATCAAACTCCATCCTATTAGAGGCTGCTATACTTTGACGAGATGACGATGCGACATTAGCCAATGAGCGCAGACAACTCTTTCTCCCAACCATCTGCCGGTTCGGACAAGTGCATTTGCTGACCAGGATAGCTCTTCATCGCTGCATCGCTTTAGGGCTTTTTTTAGGGCTACCTTTGAAATTTATATCCTTGTTCACAAAACTCGCCACAGGAACAGGTTCGGAGAAATTCAAGAACACAAAACAGGTTCTGCTTACGGGGGTGTCGACGACGAGAGGCAAGGGCAGGAGCAGCAGCGGCGTCAGCAGCACCACCGCCAGCCGCCACTGAGCCACCAGCAGGCGCCATTTCACTGGACTGTTGGAAAAAATCAGCTCCAGTTGAGGCATGAGTGCACCACCGGAGAGCATAAAATAAATTCCATTTCAGTTTTCACCAATGAGATCATATCCTGATAAATTGTGGCGTCATTTTCGGGCCCACAGGTAGCTAAACTCAAATTTGACCATTGTACTAAAGACTAAAGAAACAATTTACTTCTGTATAACTGGTGGTAAATGAATTATATAAATTTAGTTTCCATTCCATTACTAGTTTGTTTCTTAATGTTTCCCTCTCTGATTCAGGAAACTAATCTGATTCCTCTTTTTCCTCCTGCTCGTTACGCAAAAAAAAAAAATACAAGCTCATGACGAAATGTCAACTACTCGAATTCCGAACAAATTCAGTGGATAAAATGAACTGAATCGCTCGAGAGCAATACGCCTACCTTGAAGAGCAATACGCCTTCACTCATCGTCGTATTCGTCACTAGAGTTATTTAATTTTGAATCGTAGAGCTTGAGCAGATTGAAAAGTTCATTGAGAAATTTTTTACCGTCTAATTTTCTGCTTGGAACTTCAGACTCGTCAAACCGTTATTTCGAACCGCAAATCATAAGGACTTTTATCTAGACAGTTGTAGAACCGTATATATGACACTTTTTCCCCTCCATTCAGATGGATGGATTGCCAGTGAACATAATGCAAGCTGATCAGTCTCAATGCTCTCTATTATACCAAATCTAAAAATATATATATCTTAAATGAAAATGTCCGCGTAACTGACACGTAAGAGCTTTGTTTAAAGTTAAAATATATAGAAAGATGCCCTTTTACACCGCTTCTGGAAAACACAAAAAATGATGGAAAATTTGCTGCCTAACATTGTGCCTCATACTGCAAGGCTAAAGCCCTTCTTGCAGAACAAAAACTGGCGGGAAACGAAGAGAGGCCCGCAGAAAGACGCAGTTTCACACGTCCTTGTTAGGTATGCGAGCCTCTCTCGGGCAACTGCATGACGTATGATTAAAAAAGCCACCTACTTGTAATTATAAAATTTCAGTTACACATACTTCACATTATGTTAAATTAAATCATTAAATGTTTATCCACAGCACGAGCTAATTTATCGTGGAATTCCTTAGAATTCGAATTAGAAAACTTCTAAAACCAAAATTATTGTACAGTCGTCAGACTGAAAGTGTGTGGTACTGGGAGCTTGGTGAGAAAATACATATCAAGTTTGATTTACTCCCTGAGATTTTAAAGAACATTCGCATGCAGAAGCGATATACATAGAGTCTAAGATTCTCAACATCAAATGCAAACCTGAGATATTATCTTGTTTGCATCTCTTTCCCTCACCATGCCACCCAGTCTAATTTTTTCGCCGCCTGTATGCATGATTTTCGCCGCCAAAGCGATTTAAGCGATTAAATCGCTTAGGTGGCGAAAAACATGCATACAGGCGGCGAAAAAGTTAGACTGGGCAATTGGGAATATATAATTCTTTTTCTATAAGAAAAAGTACTGCAAATTTTCAGTTAAAAGTAAATCGATCTCTTGGAAGCCATACTTACACAGGCTGCATAGAAGAATGCACGCAAAGATCGCACGGAATAGTCACGTGGCCAACTCAGATGCAAAACTCTTGGCTAAATATGTTGGAGTTCGCCTTTAGAACTGCTTCAATTAACTTGTATTCAATGAGGACCACAGGAAAGTTTTGCAACATCCACAAAAATACGGCACAGACGTATCAACTCAGCACAGAGTGCAGCAACGCTAGTTTGAGCTTCTAAATTAAGCTGCAGGGAAGCGTTAAGAACCACATTTAGTAAATTATCGACATGGATTGATATTGATGATTGGTGACAATTAGACAATTGAAGACTCCAACAAACAGCGTGAATCTTTTAACAATAGCTAAAGATCATATGGAAAATAGGCAGCTTGATATATCATCAATACAAAATATGAAGTAAAACACATGAAAATACAAATACATGAAAAATGCACTGTTTTTAAAATGCGAAAAGGTCAGAGCTGCAACCTCGTCTCTGCTGGAAAAATAGCATCTCCCTTACGAGAATAGAAACAAAAGACTGTTCCCTTGCAAAGATGAATGAATAGTGAATAGAAGCGGCAGTTGCTGTTACCATCCCAGTTCAAGGGCACACTATGCACAGCGCTTGTGCACTAAAGATACCTCTGTGAGGACTGAAACCAATGAAAGGGACTAAACCCACCAATAGAATCTGATGAAATCTGAAGAAGAAAAGTTCGGTCAACTCTCAATGTCAAGACTCAGTTCAAATGAAGATAGAGTGAGCAAATTGCTGAATGTGAGCTTGTGGTGTAAGAGCAGATCTAGTAACAGGATAGCATGTGGCACAGACGATGCCGCCTCTGCACTGCACATGCGGCGAGCAGCTGATAACACCAGCTATTCTGTGAAGGCTACCCTTCAATTGAATACAATCCGTCACCAAGTCACTATGCGCTTCGCATAACCACAGTCTGATTATCGTCTGCATATTGACTCTTGTGTCTTTTCTTGGGCAGTTCTTGCCAGACTCTTCCCTTTCAGAATTTGATGGTTTGAGAAGAAATAGTGTTCTATCAAAGACTTTAATTAACCAATTTTAGAACGAGTTCTCAAAACTGGCCGTCTCCTGCAGGGCTTTCGAGCAAAATGCACTAGGCTGCAAAATTGTGGCGACCCCGCATCTGACTTCACCTTTCTACTAGAGCAAACTTTCCCGACTGGGCTTTTTTCAAATAAAATTTCGGCATGACCCTTCAGTTTCTTAGAATATTGCAAAGCTATCAGTTTATGAGAGGCTTATAAAGTAAATAATTTTTAAAAAGTGCAAATGTAAGGATTTTGACCAGAAAATTTAAATTTGGTTAGCATATTTGCGTTTAAACGAGTGCCCTCACACTTGTAGCCCGGAATCAGGCTTACTTAGTGCTTCTCAATAAAACATTTTCCGACCATGCAGAAAATAAATAGAGAATTTTACACCGATACATGCTTGGAATGTCTTTTCGGAGTACAGAGTCTCTCTTCAAATAATAAATTACGCGAAGTAAATAATTCCTGAGATGGTATCATTGATTGCACTGAATTGGTCACAGAAACAAGAAACGAAAAGCAAAAATTATGCCAATTCGAAAAGTTTCTCACGCTTCATATCTATATATATTTTAAACGATATTAATTTACATCTTCACAAAAATCACACTGGAAATCCCTTCTGATTTCAGTTCAGTATCCTGTATACTTGTTTTTCAATCTATAAATTATAAGTCGCCTCACAAATGCTGTAGCAAAGTTCAGCCTACTCAGTTTCTTTGCGCTATCTCTAGACGGCGATATTCAAGGCTACAACACACACAGCGGATCCAATTTCGAGTCCCAGAACTGCATGTGCACGCTCTACGTTTTTTAAATTTGGCCAAATTTCAGTAGTATAAAAAGTGTAAAGTTTCACTTCACACTCACAATGCATGAACACACCGAATCGAATCGTGATAAAATAGCATCAACTTCACCGAATTGAACCGTCATCGTAAACGTAGAATCATATAATGCAAAAGCGTTCTCCCTTTTACAGAATTATGACGTTGTTACGGTGAATCAGACACACGAGAATACAAGCCAATGTTTCAGTAAGGCTCGTTAAGACAAGGTCTCTGGCTGCTGGAATGCTGGAACGAGCGCGTAAATCAAGTCTCGAGTGACCAGGTCGTTTGCATCGGTCGCGTTCAATATGACGCCGTCGTAAACGACCTCATCAAGCACGTCGCTGCCAGTCTGAATGTGCATATAAAAAGACACAATCTTTCGGTAACCTTGATTTTACTTCAATAATACCGCACAACTGCTTAAAATTGAAAATGGAAAGTTTCAAAGTTCATTTGCAGGTACAAGCGTTCAAAATTGTTAGTCGTTATACAGGGAAAATCAGTGAATTACTTTGCCTCTGTTACTAATTACTTTGCTTCTGTTTTTAAATAATTCTCAAGACAATTTCAAGGACAGTAAGCACTAAAATTTAAGCAATTCACGCTAATACGAAATGGGGGACCACGAACTGAACAAGTACAAATTGAGTTGATTTCAATAGCAAAATAACTGTGCTCTACCACCATAATGTGTATTTTACGATATGAGAGCATAACATGCTAAAACACCAATGATAAATGAGTAAATTCAACGAGCTAAAGTACAAAGAGAATATTGGATTACAGGATGGTTCTGTTCACCAGTTTTGATTGATCACTCAAAGCTCTTCTAATTCGCCCACAGTTTCGTACGCACTATTTCAAATCTCTTAACACATCTGCTTTTATACGGATGAGTGGTATAAACCTAATCTTATCAAAAAATAAAAAATTACGGCTCAAAATGCCATCATAAAACAGTTCTTTTCTATTAAACACATAGAAGAATGAAATCTCTGCTCTCTGAAAACATGAAACGAGTGCGTCACACATCATCGACGCGAGTAATCTCAAGCAATGAAAATGGTTAGATATTTCTCTCAGAGACGACCCTGAGACCAAGATTATTTTGAGTTGCCTAATCAATCGCTGATTGATTCACAATTTTTCCCCGTAAGATCAACAAAGACCAGAGCAAAATTTCCTCAGTAGCGAGCTGAGTTTGGCTTATAAGGAACGTTAAAGGTTGATGTCATGGCCCACTACGCGAATGTGGGGCGAGTCAGCGTCCGCCGTCCTCAAAAGTTATTCCGGTCGCTGTCAAACCAAATTATGGGTGTTTAAATTGAAGCTAAAAAGCGTTCTACACTGGAAAGGGAATCAATACCATCGTTTAGAAAGTTCAATGAATTTTCCAGTGAGAATCTTTTTATAACTTCCGAAAAGCTTTTCTTTTCCTGTACACACCTTTGCAAAGCACATGTAGGGTTTCAGAACGATGCTAATTGGCATCTCAAACCGAAAGAAAATAACATCGGACATTCACGACCAGAATGTCAGTAGAGCACACGATGCACCACCCGATCATACTCGAGAAGCAAACTTAAATAGAACACACGTTCAACAGGGATCAGGCTACAGGCACAATGCGTAGTGAACTTTGGAAATCAAAACGAGAAGTACCACTAGGCTGTTCTCAACTACAAGTTCCTGTGTTACGATGGTGAGGACAGACACAATCATTGCAAAAGATGAATGGCTTAACAAATTGATAGTTGAGCAAAGCTGTGTTTTTCTGATGCGATGAGTTAAACACTCTATGAGCGGAAAAATTATTTTCGTTGGATCTGTTCAATGTGGGACTCTGAGAGCTCCTTTGGCGGAATTCTAAAATTGTATTATTTACCCCATGTCTACAGTATTTCCTTGATATCGCTTTCATCACACATTTTGCATGAAAGAGCTGAAGCCTCTCAGTCACAGCTGCGAGTGCTTTAATGCTGTAGTCCGTCACTTATTAAATTGCATTTCTTTCAACAGTTTAATTACGATCATGTCGCAGCATGGTACTGGGATGACTAATTTTTTCTTTATTACTTCAACCGATTTAAAATGTATTTTACAGTGTATTGCAATTTACTGCCTGTCCGTATCCTCCATTAACTGATGTTTTTACATTCTAATGCTATAGGTGGCCTTAAAAAATTATACACAATAATAAATTTATTTCGTGTTTCTCGAGGTGAACGCTTCAATCAAAATATATTAAGGCGGAGGTTATTTAAGTACGCGAGCAGCATACGAAAAAAGCAATAGACAAATCTAGCAATTTTGCAAACGTGTAAAGCCAAAGCAATTTACAAAACACAAATTTCTATAGCCATCACATTACGAAATAACACAATGCGTGCAAACGAAGGTTTCCAGCAGTAAAACAAGTTTATTGTGAATGTGTTCACGCTTAGAATAAGGGAAAAATGTGACACATTAAGCTCTTGTTTTATAATAACGATGACATGCATAACAAACAAACTCAAATTTTTAGACGATAAACTTTAACAATAATCCTAGCTGCTACCTTCATTCATAGTTTGTAAAACATACCTGGGCTCGAAATGAAGTTTGTCGGCAGTAGACACCTGTTCTGAATATTTGAAATCGTCCTTCCTTCTTTGAAGTTCTGCACCTGGAGTTGGCGACGCATAAAAGTAAACTCTTAAATACAGTTCGCTTACCATACAAATATACTGGCGCAACGGATGGCTCGTAAAGCAAAAAGTATTACAGCTTTGGTTAGTTCACACTTGATAAAACAGAAGTAATTTCTCAATCATTTTATCTTCATATGACAGTTGTTTGCAACAAGTCAAAACAGGTTTTCCACTCATCAAAGCAGTTGAAGCAGTTTCAAGTGCCTTTAAATTTTGGCTGACATAGAGGGATAAGGGCTCAAATTTTAAATACAAGCAAGCTGAAATTTACATGAACTGAGGCTGCAAGCTCCTTCACTGGCTGTCTTTTATTATTAATTTCTACCATCTGGCCACTCTGAAAAGTCATTTACTGTGGTAACTGTCAGTTCGACACAGTTCACAATGCGGTACGTGACAAGAACAAGCTTAGAAAGACACAAGACCGGACAATAAAACGTCAGAAGGAAATGGCACGCGTGGGTTTTCAACTGTCACACGAGTGACTTGACAGAGAAAAAGAAGCTAGAGAGTCCAGGCAAGAAAAAAACAAAATGAGACATTTGATTTTAGTGAAGAAGGAAAGGCATTGTACATGGAAACTCTTACGGAAAGGGACATTCAACAAAAAGTCTCTAAAGTATTAATGTGAATAGACGATGGACATCAACTAGTTGAAGCTTTGTCTCCTTTGCTGATAGGGAAATTCAAGAAAACTAGCAGTAGGGAATTCACTAGTAGGGAATTATACTAGTAGGGAATTCAAGAAAATACATAGCTATAGACAAATACACATGGTTAAAGAAATAAAATTGTGTGAATAACAATATGAGACAATCACAAAAGAACCTTATAAACACAGTGTGTCGTCACATTCACTCAGATTTACTCATGAAAATTACCTGATAAATCCTCCGTGGCAAGAAGGGAATCGACAACTCCAGGCTCATTATGCATATGAGTCATTGATGTAGGAGAGGCGTTGGAGATCTTTGGGGTTGAGGTCTCAAAAAATCAAAACAGGGCAAAATTTCTTCAATAATGTATTTGACTTCAATAAGGACGTGAAAAGGGAGTGAAATAGGGAATTTGTGCACAAAAGTCAAGTGCGTTTAGACGAAAGATATCTATTAAGAAACACAAATATGCAACAATTAAAAAACAAAACACTTCAATATGTATTAAAATCATGCAAACAATCAAATATGAAGTACAGGCTGCATGCTATGCACCTTTCAAGTCACTGATTGTTCTCAAATTCATATTATTGCATAATTAAGCTAACAAAAGTTTAAAATAGGAACTGAAAAATGACTGTCACAAACTTTTACTGTTTAAACTAAATGCATCTCTCAAAAGTGACTGTCACAAACATTTACTGTTTAAACTAAATGCATCTCTCAAAAGTGACTGTCACAAACATTTACTGTTTGAACTAAATGCATCTTTCGAGTGAATTTTTGCTCTCGCATAAAGGAAATGGCACTTGAGCGACTTCAAACATGGAATGAATGCATGTGGAAGTGAATAACTCTGATAATTACTTGAACAACAAGAAGTATGCGACGATTGTATCTGTGATACAGGCATCGCAGTTCTTTGGCTGTCTCTCAGTACGCAAATGAATTTTAAGTAAGGAAAACAGCTTGTCGATTGCCATTATATATAGTGAAGCGTACTTGTCACAACTTTTACGTACTATTAAGCATTTTGAAATAGAATGAGATCTTATCAAAATAACTTGGACAAAATATTAGCCGTAGAGCAGCGCCGAATATTTCAAATTTAGAAATTTGAGATAGGTTACTGAGATATTGTGGATACCAAGTATAAATCCAAAGTCAAAAACTAGAGGCACCGAGTAGCAATAAACAAATATTTCTACTTTGCCCATTTACTTCTTACTGTCTCATAGTGTAAAGTGGATATAATTGAACTCTACACTATGATTGCATCCTTTTTTTAAATCACACTTTACTTCTACTGAAATGCTTGCTCTACGCCCATTTTTAAACGATCTATAGAGAGAAAATTGGAGAAGAAGAGTCTGTATCACAGATACATGCATTACAAACTTCCTGTTGTTCAACTAATCGGAGAATAATTCACTGTGACATGTACTTAATAACTCAGTTACATTTCAAGTTCATCACGTGTTAAGTTAAGAAGAAATTCACTCAACATTTTTCAGGCTGATGATGATGTTTTTATATCGAAACGTTGATTTTTATAGACTACAGAGGTATTGCAATTTAACGTTTGACAACGTTCCATCAAAAACGTTGAGTGAATTTCTTCTTTATTCCTAAACGATGAGTGAATTTCTTCTCAACTTAACACGGGATGAACTTGAACGGTTTCGTAAAGTTGAAAAATTGGAAAAGAAACTCAACTACATCATTCACGTCTCATGCAATCAAATGAAACTTTAGGGGATCGAGCAAAGGAGTTAATTTTTTGCAGCGTTGGTACAGTAGTTATGTCATAATTTTCTACGTTTCATTATAAAATTCTTGGTTAGTTATAGCTGAAACAAGTAACTAGTAGTAGCCAAAAGCAGTCATTAGTTATGAACTTGATTAAAGCAAGCCAAATGATTAGTCCTAAGCAAATATGCAGCGCTCACCAAACCAGAGACTCGGGACCGGAAAATCCAACATTTTACACTGTCGTAGCTGCACAGTGGTCAGCTACATTTTTTACGTCGGTTTGACTACAGGGCATGTAACTTTTAAACCAAAATCCCCAAGTTTGAGCTTTTTCAATAAAATTTGGACCAGAACATCTATATTGCCAGATGTCGAATGCTCAGATTTTGTTTGAAAAATATCCAACTTGGCTATTTTGGCCTCAAAAAAGCACCATGTAGCCAAGTTATCAAAGGAACTTTTGCTACCGTCTGCACAGCTTCAAGAATGGAAAATATTTAAAAACTTGGCCCAAGCTCAAATAATTTGGAAATGTTAATAATTTATGAAAAGCGTTTGAAACACACTAAAGAGTTACCTGTACCTATACCGCAGTACCATCAGTACCGCAGTTCCATCCTATACGGTCGAGCCCCGAGTTATACATCATTTCACGTTAACCTCAACTTCCTCCTATACTATCCGAGTTATTCTTAGTGATTTGAACTAGATTCAATTTTCGAATTGGTCAAGTAATGCGACTTCATTTTCTTTTGTTCTCAGCTTTTGTTCTGTTTGACAAAGAACTATTCCTCGATCGCCACACCTCTGTGATGGAGACAACGCAAGCCAGGGCTTCAAATGCTCGTTAAGCACATCACACAATTTGGATTCGAACGCAGCACTCATTTCACTAATACATGACGAATATTTTCGTCTTAAACAGTATGTTGATATTATACAAATAATTTTCTAAAATGACTTATTTTTAAGTTAGATAAGTCTAATCCATCGATAATGTTCAATATTTGATTGTTAATTATTTTAGTGAATTTTCCTAGAATTCTAAAACCTGTATTTATTCCTCACTGGGTAGTTAAGTTGCCAGCAACTAAAACGTTGTCCTTCAAATTAGGATTTCGGTAGCTATCACAAGTTCTTAACACATTTGCACATTTCATAAGCAAAAATATACATCTGAAGCCTATAATTTGAATGACAACACATTTCACGAAACAAATCACAGACAGAAATTACAAGGGAAGTACACCTGTTGACACCAATGATGCAAGCAACCTATCGCCAAATAGCGTGATTGCGTAAGAAATCGTAGGGCTGTAAATTCATGTCTGACGTACATGATTTAACACGTACACGCCGTATGATTACCGTAAGGTAAATTGCTCATTCAAGTACCTTTTTAAATGAATGACATTTTATGTTTCGCGACCTTTAAAAAAAAACTCATCACTCGAGGTAAAATATCGCTCAAATGTATTTTTCACATTTCTCACAAAAGATGTAAATGCATTCCAGCAGTAAAGTCGATTCCCCAATTCTGCTACCTACAACCTAACCAAACCACTCGTTAAACCTGCAGAACTCGGTGAACGTGCTAAATAGCAGCACATTTTGAAAAAGAAATTATTAGAAGGAAAAGTAAACAAGCTACCCTACCTAAATTGGATGTTATATCTTTCATTGCTTGATATACAAAATTTTCACTCCCTTTTATCCAAACCAGCAATGCAGACTAGCGGAAGACGAACTCCGCCAAATAGTTGATCATTCAAGTTTCAATTTGTCGTGCATGAACGATCCTCTGAACTTTCCCCTAATTTTGGCTCTAGTCTTGCTGTCTATTATACTTTTGATGGCCTTCAATTTATTTCTCTTGCTATAGCAGGGTGCAAATCAATCCTGCTCTACTGACGGTGGAAAAGCCTAATAAAGCCCTTCCATACTTATTACCCCTAATGAAAAGAGTTAACAATATGGTCTATGTGGACCACCAATTCTAATTTAAATCGATTTGTTAACAATTTCAGGCAGGGCGCTTCTTCGACATTTTAAGAGCGCAGCTACGGTTCCGAGCGTTTGCATCCTAACCTTTGGAAGGTGAAAATAAAAGTCCAAACTGCAAGGACAAATCCTTGAGAGACTTGAGCCATTGTCTCAGTCTTGCAAATACAGCTCCTGCATACACACGCCCAAACACACACACGCGCACTCAGCTTGCGCCCGAACAAGCGATGGAAAGACAATACCCAAAGACAATACAGGAGCAATATATGCATAGTCATGCTTTGTTGTTGCGCAGGCTTACGCCGATGCGATGACAAAGGATAATTTCACATGAAATCCAATAAGAAGTGCAGTGAAACTATGCACGTGGAATAAAATTCACAACGCACTTTCAAGAAAACTGGACATTTAGCAGGTCTCCGTTTTGAGAATTTGCGGTTACAGTATAGTCAAATTTTCGCTTAGCCTTGACAATTTGTTTCAGATAATAAAAATGGAAGTTAACCATTGGGAATTAAATGTAAATAAAAATTTTCGATTAGTTACGTACGCTTGCATTAATCTTAGTGTACGTTCCTGAGTGGGAAAAATTATTTGTGCTTTCATAATATACGAGTATTTGAGAGCAAAAGAGAAAGAAACAAAAATAGTTTGTTTCTAAAGCAGATTAATGCAGAAAATGTATACCGACTTATTGGATTTCAAACATTTCTTCAAGATAAATGTCCTAAATTAATTAACACACCATTAAAAATGTAGGAGTAGACAGTAGCAATGTCAATAGTTGAGTAATTAATTGAGATTTAAAATAAAGATCCATGCTAGAATTTTCTGCTCTAGGTTTGAATAGACTAATGAATAAGGTGCAATATTGAGGATAAAACGCTTTCGAGAATTTCATAATCTTGACTTCAGTTTTAGATTGGTTCAGATTCAACCCGAGGACCAAATGTGCCATCAACCTCGACAGCGTCCTGTTATTTCGGTGGTGTTCTTTTAATTGACCTCACTCTTACTACCATGGAAAGGTTAATAATTTCCAAGACGCGTTAAAGCTCCGCAAAGGCTCCGTTTTATGCGACACAAATCGCGTCGAAGCTTTGCCTCCTCGTCCAGCATTTTTGGAACAGTCTGAGATTGTCATTACAACAAGTCAGACGTCCTACCCACGTGCCTATAAAGACAGTTCCATTAAACCATGCAAGGCGAGCAAGGAGACGGCCAATGCCTTCTGCATCTCGCATGTAGGAAGCATTGGGACGGGTCGCCCTCCTACGAAAGGCAAGCCTTCCTACAAATGTTTGCGTAAGACTACGCTTCAAGCGACTGAGCGTCGGCTTATGCTGAATTAACAGCTCATATGATTTCGGAGACGAAATCCCAAAAATTTACATTACATGTTGAATAAATCTAATAGGAAAATTATCGGATTTTTTTGGTGCAAATCGTTTTGTGACAACGGCTGTTAAAAAATTTATAGATGAAGCGCCTTCACCACGGCATCAGAACTAGGGAAACAAGCATAAAAAATTGTAAGCCTGAGCGATTTTAGGAACAGACATAAAAATATTCGAGGCACTTCACTGTAACTGCAGGCTCAGTGCCTACAACTAAACAGTGTTGCAGCTCTGGTCCCACCGCACGTGGGATGCACCCACTCTAGGATGTAGCGTTGAGCAGGGCAGATAAGAAGTTACCTCCTGTGTCGACGGTCTGGTCGCGTCAATATAAGGAGGTGCGGAGCTGGATGGATCATGAGGCGAGCGACCGTCAGTCCTTAAACAAGCGCTGCATTCCGAGCAAAGCGAGTTTTTTTGTTCGCTGATGCCGGCAACTGCAATAGGGCGCTAGCTATGCAGGAGGAAACGGTTGCTTAATTGTGAAGAATGTTCATGAAAATAAACGATACTTGGAAGGGTTTCGTAATTTCTCCNNNNATATAGGTTTTTTGGTAAAATTTGGGTTGTTAATTAAAGGGCTTTCATTCTACATGTGCAGGATGCACACTCGGTAGGAAAAAATTGTGGTCGGAGGTTCCAGTCAAGTTTCAAGCACGAACATATCGTTACAGGGCTTATTTTACGTCAGGCATGGCGCACTAATGAAGGGTAGTGCTAAATCAGACGATAGCCAACGCATAGTTATAAATGGAACCCATGAGTCATTTCTTACGCACTCAATCAGCACGTGTGAACGAACAGCGTGATATTTAATCATGGGGCCTGAAAAAATATTTAATAACTCCCACATTATTTAAAAAATTTTAAGAAATCCAATATTTAAGAAATCCTGAAAAATACTAGTTTTATGGGATATCTGTTACACCAAAAATGACAAGCTAGACAAAATATTACTCATATTCGAAACAACTGAATACTCTGGTACCAATCGAGAAAGGAGCATAATAAAGGCCTAATCTTAAAGGTAAAGTTTACCAAGAAAAACCAACAAATTTACACCAGCTCAAGGCATTTATCGAGGATCAAATCCATGGAATTGGATCTGATCTCACCAGCGCTGTAATGAACAGCGTGCACGAAAGCGCCGATTTTGAATGCGCTCTTGGGGACGGCATTTGCGGAATATTGTACTCAAAAAGTGATCACAATAGAACTTGTATTTTCGAGGATTTTATAAGTACTTTTTTAAAATCTATCCATTAATACAACAGTTATTAAGCATTCTTTTAAGCCCAGAGTTAAAAATACCCCTGTATTAAGTAGAGGAAAAGGGATGAGAAGAAAAAGAAAAGAAGAGCAGAAATGAGGAGAGAAGAGAGTAAACTCGCAGGATACCTCACTGGAAGGTTATTAACCGTGGGTGTCATTTTATAGTTGAAACTTTATCCCTAAAAGTTTGTGGCAAGTAATTTCTGTAACTTTAGTAACTTAAAAGTTAAAACATGTATAACTCCTAGTTTACATCTAAGTACTTTTCACAACTATAAGTATTTTGAAGCATGAGTGACACAATGAAACAGCATTGCCCTCGAGGCTTGTCGAAATTTTAGCCTGCTATTTACAAGCGTAAGTTTGTTTCGTTTTAACATTCAACAGTATTCATTGACTGCAACTTTCCGAGGCAATCAGTCGAAAATTTATGATGTCGGTTGTTTAAAGAAGAAGTGAAAACATCATACCCGAAGGGGTTATCACGTTTTGAGTTGCTGTTATAGCGAATATATTTTACTCGATTTTAGGTCAACTAGAGCTATGATTATGCTTCATTCAAAAACGATTTGCGTTTTATTGAAAATTGTACTTGGTTTTGACGAACATGATTGAAGGCATGGCTAAGAGGGATAAAGAAGAGTTATTTTAAAATTAAAGAAAATCTCTCGCAATAAGTGCGGATAAAAAATGGATTATTCATTCATTCTCTCACGTTCCTCGCTGACGTGCTGATCAAGCAGAAAAACTCATCATGAATGAAAAATTCTTCTATTCGTACTAAGAACTTTTTAAAAAATTGTCGCGAATGATAAGTCAAAGTATAGTGGAAAACGAAGTTGTTAAAGGGTTGGTAGAACGCCAATACTAAAAAAAATATCCCTTCGCACTCTTATCGACGATTACAAATTGCAGTTGAGGATTACAGATTGATAAAAACATCTCTCAGTATTTTCTATAAATGATACGATGCAATAAGATGACAGACGAGAAGAAAGGCCTTCATCTAGTGATTTCGTAAATGTCATTGGATATGCTCGCTTCAGATTCTTCACAAAGTGAAATTACGAACGAAGCTCAAAAAGTAGAACTTGTACCTCATGCTCATATGATGCGTGGAATAAAAGCTTGACTCTTTGGGCTTGATTAACTGAAAATAACACAATAAATCTCCTGCTATAAATAACACTCAAAGAAAACATGATACCACTCCATATGAAAAGTACTTTTTCAGTCTAGAAAGTAGAGATGTGATAACAAAACCTTTATTAATGAAAAATATCAGAGCTCAAGCAACTATTTTATATCCGTTTTGTAATAATTCATCTGAATTGCATGATCATTTCTATTCAAATCTTGGGCATACAGGACAAAAACTAATGAACGAATTTCACTCTTTTATTTTATTATTTCAAGTGAAAAATTTAAATCAGAATCAGAAGGAAATGCATTGAATTCAAATGAAGAGAAATTCAGCTTGAAATTTTCGTAGCTTTGAAATACAGGTTCCTAAACTTTGCTTTCTCATCGCACTTTGTTAGAGGGAACTCCTTAGAGAACAAACGATAACTAAAATCTCAAACACACGAAGATTTCAATTCGTCTGCGTTAATCAGCCTGCGCTGCAACAACGTTCCAAGTTCTCCGTGGATTTTCACGAAATTTTCGATCACGCATGAATTAAAAATGGGAAAAATAAATTTCAACCACAGACGCTTCTGACTGAACCGTGTGCATTTCAGGAGAAAGGCAAATAATGAACAGTCGCCAAGGCGATATGATGGACGAAATAATTACGTGAAGAATTTTGACTCGATGTATGGGCCTTTATTCAAAGACTGGCATTCAACGAAAAACAAAGAGTTCACTTTTGAGAAATGAGAACGTTGTCTTTGTATTTACAGTCTTTGTGATATCCCCCGAGAGAATGTCTCGTGCTGCTGGCAGAGAACGCAAGTATCTGCTGGGTGAAGGGCCTCTCTTAGATAACACTTGGACAACGCTGCGGGCAAACAGCCAAGTTGAAAAACATCAATTGAAAAGTACGCTTACATCTCACTACGCGATATTCGTCACTAGATCCGATCTCGCTCACTCCCTGTAATTAATAGTAGAAAGTTTCGGACATTCACCCGGCGTGAATGCATGACCTAGCTTCGTTCCGTCTGTTATTTTCTTTACACACATAAATTTCTCGACTTTACTTGCTACTCTGACGTCAAGTTGCACTGAAGACAAAAGGAAGAGGACTTCTTAACTTCATACCTTCTCACCTATGTTGCGTTAAATGCACGCACTTAAAAAAAAACAGTGTAAACAACGCTACAGGAGTTATCGAGCTGCGTAATTACCGAAGCAAGACCACTTGCTAGATTTGACGTCGTAAACTGCGACCCAAATTCTCATGCCTTAAATTTATACGAGCTCGAATTCGTAGCCTGATTTCCCTAAATTTTGATAGTTTGAAGTAACGTACGAGTGTGCCTATTTTTCCATTGATCATCTTAAGCAGTCACATTGCTAGTTATTTCCGCGAGTTGTTCAGTTGATATGAGACGCAAATTTTCCTTTGAAAATATACAGAATCGGATAAACTTATCAATAAGGTCGAACCACGTCTTGATATGCAAGGTGGTATTTAATAAATCTACTTTTTTTTGTTAGATGAAAATAATAATGACGTTGTATAACGTCAAAATACGGAAAAATTATGAATAGATATTGCATATTGCAATGAATGAGTATTCACAGGGTACAATGATGCTTCTGCTGAGAACTATGATTTATTTTTTGATAAAGTAAAAAACTAAAACGTTGAGCCTTAAATAAATGAGTTTTTCAGGTTCTTCTACAGAAGCAATCCTAATTTCTTTTGTTGATACTAGTTTCTTAGTTAGAGAAGCTGAATTTCATAATATTTTGTGTCATTATTATTTTCCGTAGATGGTTCATTCCTAGCAAGGAAATATGCACTAACAACAGCCCCCAATGGTTCAGTAACCTCGTTGATCGAATGCCCACCATTACAATGTCTCTAGTTTCAGCTTTAATGTTTTGCAATGTGTGAAGTTTTTTGTGAAGATTGATAAAATTATATTTCCCTTTTATTCTTTGTGATGTATCAAGAAACTGGTTTTTTGGTCTGCTCTAGTTTTTTTCGTGATTTTTCATATTATTTTTCAATTTCTACTGAGCACTCCTATATCTTTATCAGTTTCTGCATTACTTCCTATTCGTTGATGGGGAATCGTTTTTGGTCCACACAGTTTTTAATGAAATATAAACGTACGTATATTTTTCGAAAACAACATTACAGTAGGGTCTCAAAAAACGAACCAGCTTACAATTCACTGTAACTTTCAGTCATATAAAAACAATTTAAATTTATTCACACAGCTTTCGTCAGCTGAGAAACAAATTAAAAATATAACGGGATGAAAATAAATCGCGATTTTAATTCATTGCTTACGGAAAATTAGGCTTGAGTAATATTTTTCCGATATTTAAATTTGGTTGCACTCATTCCAGACAAACAGCCTTCTATTTGGCATAAAATTGCGTTGTGAGGTCTCTCGGCAGTTGAGGATGAGTCTCATGCTTTTGAAACAACAAAGACAGCTATTTACCTACTGCAATATGTTTTTTTAAGAGTTCATTGAGACTTAAAATTCATGTCAAAAACATACAGTTAGAAACATACAATAACGGAAAACACACGGTTGGATGTACCAATTATATTCTTCAACGTCAAATGTGACATTGTACCTTGTACCAGCAAAAAAAGTCAAGCATTTGAATTTACTGGGATTTGCGTGGACAGTTTCTGTCCAAAAAACTCGCAGTTATGCAGCTGTTTAAAAAGCACTCCCGCGACGCACCTTGCGTTCAAGCTAAACTGCTAAAACTGTTGAGAAAGAGCATGTTTGCACTTAATAATTAAATAACTACGATCATTTCATAAGATTTTTCATTGATTTCAGATGACAGGAATCTAACGCAGTTGGAAATTTTTCACGCGCATGGGAGAAATTTTTCAGGCTTAGTACACAAGGTACTTTGAATGGAATGCAGCACTTTTTTTCTATTTCCTGAGTAGTGTCCTTCAGCTTTCAATAAAAACAGAGAAGAACAATTAAGACAAATATCAGCATTTATGTACGTCACATTTGGCTCAGCAAGCCACTATCTCGCGGTTTTATTATACTTGAACGTCTTATCAATTTAACGTCTGCAGCACTCAAACTCGCACCGTGGCTGCCACATGCTAACTCCACTCTAGCTGACTAGCTCAGCCGACCACGTCGAGCAGTAGTCGACTGACGTCATGCAAGTCAGCAAGTGAGCAACGTCTTGGACACACCCCCAGATCGAGAGCCTGCCATTGGTCGAAAGCAGGAGACGCAGAACCCAGCCCACCTTCCTACCGTCCAATGTTATCGCTAAGAACTGGCGCTGGTAACCAAGATACTCGCCTGGAGGCGATATCAGGCTCATCAAGAGACCGGTACTACGTTAGAACTTGAGCGTGATCGCATCGACCAGCGCCTGCTGCAGGCGCTGCAGTCACTGCAGCACAGCGCTGGCGCTTTGGAAGAGAGCATACGAGAGCTTGAATATGCAGTAGAGAGAACAGTATCGTAGTATAGAGCGTATCGAGAACAGTATAATGCACCAGTATCGTAGTGCTCAGCTGAAGCAGTACTTTGTATTGAGGACTAGGCTGTATGAATTTTGAAATTTTTCAGTGGCCGAGGCCCTGCGGTAAACTTTTAGTGAAGTTAGTTCATCTTGAAGTAGCTTGGCAAGCATCCAAACACAATTTTTTCACTGTGGGCGGAAAATGTTTTTGGAGTCGGTGGAGTGATGGCAGATACTAGAGTGGCGGAATGAACACGATCACTTCTTGAAGAACTTGGAACAATGTAAAAACATCATCCAATAACGAAAATGCTACGTGTGTATCGTAAACCTCGGTGAAAAAGATTTTGACATAAAATTTCCAGGTACTATATAGTAAAGATGATAGAAAGCGACGGGCTACTTAAAGTTAGAACTCTTCAACTCTTTTTTTCTGCGCTGTTAATACTCAACTAAGAGATGACCAGGCACGAAAAACAATTCACGTGCTATTCACATTTTTACCTGACTCAATGAAAGGCCGATAACATGTACAAATGGTCAAAAATTTTGTGTCACACTGAAATTATCGCCAAGATAACCATCATAATACCACAAATGCAGTAATGAACATTGTTTCAAAAGGGCACCTGCACTTACAATGCTTCCCATTTCCATGGTTCGCAGTTGACTGCAACTGCATTGCTTCTTACCTTCCCATGCTGTGGTGTGAGCCAGTCACGCGAAACCAACAACAGTGCGACTGTTATGTACTTCACTCATCATCGGAGGCGTCAAACAATGAGGTTTTGAGCCGTACAATGCGCTTGCCCTGGTTAGCAGAACCGTGCCAGTCTACGCAACAGAGATCGCACTGCTCACGGACAGACGCAAAGAAGTTCAAAATAACTCCTGGCGAAGACTGACCGCGCCGTGACAGCACAACCTGACGTTTGCGCCTGGTCGATGCAGGCCAGGGAGAGGGGGAACTCCAGGCGGAGGTGACAAGGCGTGAGCGCTCAGGTCACTCACGGGAAGGTAAAATATGCTGAGGAATTTCTGAGTGATTATTCACTAAGCATTTTGACGTGAATCGACGTAGAACTTTTATAGTGTATTGTAATTAGTGGTTGCAATATGAGATTTTACTTCAGTATTATATCGCAGTTGTACTGGGTTACATTGATCAAGTATTTTTCGTGTTTTATGCCATCCTACATTTCAAGAATCAGGGTAAGCTGTTCGTGAACTAACTATGAACACTGTTATCCGGAGATCGCTCGAGTTAGTTGAAATTATATTATAGTTTTGTATCCGAGCTCTTCATTTCATCTAAAACTGTCGAATACCAGAAAATATTTTATTAGTTTTGATTATAACTTTCCGATTCAATGTCTCATTTCCCCTAGCCAGATCAACTCAAGCGCTTTTTGAACATTTCCTCTGACCTTGAACTCGAGCCGTGAGCTATCCCTTGAGCTGGAGACGCTGTATTTCATATCGATGGCACCGAGCGCGTCTTCCAAGCGGCTTCTCGTAGCGCAAGGCGGATATTTCTGGATATGGCATCACTACTCGGCTAGAAATGACCCGCTGTTCTACGTATGCTCTTTTGGCGTTCAGGGAAAATATCTCTAATACATTATAAATCTTTGCTGTCGTCACCGAGCGTCATCACAAGAACATAAAATCACACTTCAAAATCACTACTTTTCTTACCCAGCAGTTTTCCAATTTGAACTCGTTTGAATTGAAAATGAACAAGCGTAGGTTTCCCTGAAAGGAATGCGGTAGGAAAGAAAACTGAGTTGTTGCTTAACAATCATGAATTATTAAATATTTGTGAAGCAACACCGCAACATGAGGCAATACTACTACTATTATGACATTATTTTAATATTAAATAAAACTACACAAATTGAACTAAGCAAATTAGTACTCTCGAATTTCTTAATAACAAGTACCATGCAACAATCTTGCCTTTTATTTTTTAATTTATTCTAATTTCTCTAATATTTTTGCCATGGCTAAGAAACAAACGCTTGAAGATAGATCGCATAGCGCTATTGAAAGTAGTTGATTTGAATGTTGCCCGAAAGGTTTATTATCAAAAATATACAGCAAAATTATTGATCTCAATATGGAAATCAAATTCTCAAGAGCTCATTTGTTATGAATGAATCATGGATCGAACGGATTGTTTTCACAACATTTGGACTCCATTGTTATCATCATCTACTCGACCAATAGGAAATCTCATCAAAAGGGAAACATGAATTTGCCTAAATTAATTTATTACTCTCAACGATAACGAAAAAATAGCTCCAAAGAAGATTTTATCGGGTATCGGCTTTTGATTAACCTGTCACACATTGACTTAAATAAATACTATAGTAGCTTTCAAATATTTTTACTGTATTCATTTCTTTTGTTTATTTTATTTCACTATTTTTATATAACAGGGCAAAATTTCTTTGTTCAAACGATATCGCTAGAACGAAAAATAATAAAAAAAACCTTAGCATGGCTTGGCAATTAAATTATTTAATTCCGAATCTAAAGTTGTCTCTCAATATCAAAATCAGTTGAGCATTCAAATTAGGCTCTTAAAAGTGCCTTATGCAATTAGTTATTGTACAAGCATAAATGAATGTACACTTTAGTACAAATGACGACATGAAAACGTACTCAAAAATCCACTGACCTCTGTTAGAATAGTGAATAAGACAAGGTCACAACTCGAAAGTAAATCTATTGATATCCTTCACAATGTTTACCAGGATGACTAGCGCATTTAAACTAGAGGAGCAGATTTTTCATAGTAGTACCATCTCACTGTATCATTATTCTTCAGATGGATGCTGATATCAAATGAAGAAAAAAATAGCTGTTTCTTGTTCATCAACTGAAATTAACATTCGATCCTTAGGACAGTGGGACATTCATTGTCATACAATTTCTTGCTACATGATCGCTTTGATCTGTCTCCAAAATAAAAATTGTCCTGGCTATCATGTCACTGCAATAATGGTAGAAAATTTATTTGTGAATAATCCAAAATTGTCTAGATGGTAACGGTTTTTGTTTATTATGTACATCATGAGACATACGCTCACTAAATTATACAATACATTTGTAAAATTTTTTTTGTTTGCAAAATTTTGCAACGAAATCTAAATGACCAAATGATTAAGCCACCAAAATAATTCAACTTGGAAACCGCCGAACCGACAACGTAATGCTCAAAACCTCAAATTGCGCAATTCTTTCGGGTGGGTCTACGATACTCATGTTTACGATTTCTAATTTATAGACCTCACATAATTATTCATAGTTTCAATGTAATAGGTCAGTGAAACGAAAAATCATGAGGTTGTGTCAGAGATTCTAATTTTTCTTGAAAACTTGAGGGAAAGCTTGATATTATGTAAGCAAGCATGAAGTGCAGTATTGAGTGAAGAAAGAAGCTCAGAGCGCCAGGCTGTTGGTTTACGCGAGTCAAGAATAGCGCGGACGGCGGCACTGCAGTTTGCAGGTTGCCTGATAGCGCCAGTCCACTCTTTTTATTGAGTATGCAACTCTTTTGATTCATGTACTTGCCGTTTAAAGCTGCCGTCGAAAGTGTGAAGACAGAATAGTAATAGCGCAAAAAATTTATTGGTAGTGAAAATTAAATAAATCCGTGCTTCTGTCCCAAACAAAGTACGTTTACAAATTGAAAATTTGTTAAATAAATGATCACTGATTATTTGTTAGTACTTGATTTTAAGACTCATGTTACAAAATCGTGTATTGTTAGCTACAACATGAGAAGAATGTTAATTTTTAAATAAATATTACAAATTTTTCAGAAAGAGAATCAAATACACTGCAAAAAATTAGTCGTTCGGGAAAAATGCCCTTCATCTAGTAAAGAATTGAAAAGGCCGTTAATAGTTATATTGATAATCTAAATGAAGTAAACTGAAATCTTGAAGCCTAGAGGTGGTTGAAATTCCTGTTTTAACTAATTTATTTATCATGTCAACTTTTATGATAAAGAAGAATGTGTTTATTGGAATAAACTCATTTATTTTTTTAACTCAGCACTGCTCATTCATTTATTTTGCCAGTTTAGCTGGTGAGGCCATATGAAGGTGTACCAAATAATTGCTACCAAAAGACAAGTGGCTTTGCTCTGCAGAACTCTGCTCAGAAGTGAGGTTAGTGCTATTCATGATTTAATAATTTAAGGGAAAACTTAAAAAAACCTACTAATTAAATCGAACTTTAACATTTACTGCCAGGTTATCAACAGAACAAAAGGGTGAAAAGAACAGCTCTATGTCTTTTACATCACCCAAAAACACCTACGAGGAACAAAGTACTTTTATTTCATCCAAGGTTCATATTATTTAATCTCAAATCGCATTTCTTTGATCACAGAAGAAACACTGTGTAAGAAATAAAGTTCGTTTATTTCATTCAAGGTAAAAGATATCCCATCGCATTTGTTTGATTTCGTAAAATGATGACGCAATGACGTTTACCACCGGTCTAGCAGGTTGGTTTCATGCACCTAAGACGAGTGGTGAACTGTGGCTAAGTTTTTCCTATTTCTGTAGATAAAAAAATACCAGTATCGCACAATGAAATCTCGCACCTCCGACCTATTCCCATAAATATGAGCTTTCTTATTTCACCTCTGGTCAATTTCTCAAATTGAGCGCAAGATTTCAACAATGTAATCTCTGCATGGTGCCACATATCACTACGTACGTAACGCTGACCATGAATTTTTGCGTCTTCAGAAAAGACGTTACAATGTAAAAATAGATGATATTTGTTCAAAAATAAGCGGTCCAACTGCGTGTTCATAGGAGGGACTTTTTTACCTAGCACTAATTATGAGCCAGCACGGACAGCTACTCATACATCTGCTTGTGATGACCGCAGAAATCCTTGCAGCTGACGATCATTCATCAGAGTTTGCAGCTGATCGAGCTCTCGAGTTTATTTCTTGCCCAGTTGCTAACTGAAGTGCTGCCAGATTAGATTTTTTTTTCTAGACAAAATTTAAATCTGACTCATTGCTGAGTCGCCAGATGTTGTGCAGGTTTTGTAGCTAAATTTCATTTGTAATAATGTTGAATTTGTGAATTTTGTTCAGGATAAGAGGTGATTTGGCAGAGATACAGCGTCGTGTTCTCAACGGAAGCCGATCACTGTCTACGATCAGCCGAGCTCTGGCAGTGCAAAGTGTGCTTTATTATTCAATAAAATATTTCAGAGTCTCAGTGCCGTTAAAAGCATCGCTGAGTTTATAGTTTCACAGCTCAAAATTGTTCATGTATTTTACTTTTATTTTTTCTTGATTTGAAATTATTGCAAGTTCTTGGCATGTTTTGTGGAATTAAGGGAGGAATTTCAGCTTTGATATTATTATTCCAGAGTACGACCTACGTCCATGTCAAGGATTATCTTACGTTTTGAATAAGCTTAAATCGAACAAAGCTCATGAGCTTCAATTGTAAGCGCTAGAATGAAGAAAACCTTAAACTGCAATGTAGTCGGAATAATATTGATGTTAGATAAGAATTTACTTGAAATCAATGCTAAGAAATTAAGTCATCGCAACGCGTAGTGCGTTGGCTCCAAGCAAAGAGTCGCGTTGAAATTCAGGGAATTGAGGCAAATGCACTGAGCTGCGACAGCAGCCAGCGTCTGCGTGTGCGGAAGTGAGTTGTCTGCTATTAAAAGCAGGACATCGGCGAGACTTCGCTCAACAATTGAAACGTTTGCTTTACTATGTCACCATCATATCTTCATGGTACTCTATTTAACCTTAGATCAGTTATTTTTTACGCTCTATATTGCTTAAACTTTTATGTAGTTTAACTAACCTCATTTGTAGCTAACTGCTACAAATGAAGATGTTGAACAGTTAGTTTGCTGAACGGAGTTGTTGAAGAAAGTAGTTTTAATTAGGGCGAGTCAGCGCTATCATGAGCTAAATCTCGCTTTCACATGTTGCTCTCAGGGCCATTTCCGAGGCTGGCCTATTGTGGAGTGACCGCGTTTGCTTATAACAAGACGGAAGGACAAAGACGAATTCTCCTAGAAATTATTCAAGTGTGATTATTTCCGCAATGAATTTTCACTTGAAAGTAACGTTAATCACAAAAAGTTATCGTGAGCGGTTGTGTTTCGTTCCAGAATTTTAAAATTTTATGTTTTCAGAGGAGGACTAAGAGGTCTCCAATCTGTTTAATTATTCACAAAATTTGAAACATGCCATTTTCGAAAAAAA
This sequence comes from Platorchestia sp. MABIK, assembly GCA_014220935.1. NCBI lineage: Eukaryota > Metazoa > Arthropoda > Malacostraca > Amphipoda > Talitridae > Platorchestia > Platorchestia sp. MABIK. The sequence goes on along the minus strand of JACJUY010001072.1, from coordinate 31,775 downwards.
CTCTTGTCCGATTTTGCATTAACAGAGCTACCTCAAAGCATGAAGTTGAACATGCTTGAGTATATCAAAGAAGGTAAATATCAGGGAAAAATATTAAAACTGCTTAGATAAGATAATTGTCAATTTATGTGCATTTTCTATATTGGCCCAGAAGCAATCGTAATTAATATCGTAATATTGCTTATTAATATCATAATATTTTCTTTAAAAAAATCAGGTTCAATAAGGTTTCCCAAAAAATTATTTTAACACGCCTTCAGAGTAGTTTATGGAAGTTATTTTGGAGTTATTTTATTGAAATAGAGTTCACGAAACGAAGAAAAGCAAAAACAAGACTTTGAAAATTTTAACAAAACTTTTACGAAACCTCATTGATTTAAAAAGGCAAAAGACATACTTTACGATAATATATAAGTAACATAAATATTCAACTACCAAAGTGGATCTTTATTTTACGACATTTTCAAAATTCAGTGTTTTATAACACTTCTCTGTCCATATCAGGCGCCTTACTGTGGAACAAACTTCCCCTAAGTATTAAAATCCCTCAAAGACCGAGAGAATTTAAAGCCAAAATAACTCGTCATCTAGCGTCTCAAAAATAATTCTTAGTTACAGAACATACTGAATAAGTATTGACGAATCTCATTTGCCTGGTATCTCCATTGCTGAATAATCTCCCTCGCTCATTGTCCTATAATTCAAGACATTACACAACAGTTTTTAAGTATGCGTAGGTATTATGATTTGATAGCCTATTCGCTGGGATTTGCAAACATGCTTACTTGTATATGTGTGTACGTACATGGGTGTATGTGCGCATATAGGTGTGCATATGTGCGTATGCACCTTTGTGCACTTGACTGGCAACTAGCAGATAAACATTACATACCGCCCTTTTTTCAATCCCTACTTCTAACACTACCCAACACACCATTTCATTTTATTATTGTAAAGCAATCCAAAGCTAAAATGTCTTGTACATGTTAAATGTCATGTTTTCAATCCACAAAGTTCATAATCTTTATTGTTTTCATGAATTAACAAGCTCCATTCTAACTAAATAAACCAGCCGAATTTGCATTTTATGTCTTTCCTCTCCGTTTTGTGCAAGCATCAAACTAAACCGTCATGGTACCTATGTGTGTTTATCAATTGCAGACATTCTGCACCATATATCAGAGATAATGTGATTTTTTTTCTCTCTAATATCAAACCCTTATAGGGCATTCATGTCTTTTTTCGTATTCACGTTCAAAAATGCTCTTGTTAAGCTAGTGTAGTGCATATTATCATACCATCTCTTACGCTCTAGAGTATGTTACAACAACCGCACCTAGGATTATTCTGTACTTGGGAACCGTTGTAGAACAATCGTTTTCATGTTTCTGACTCAGGTCGACTGTTTTGTGCCACTACTTTTAGTACGAAAATTTGATAAAATTCATGCCGTGACAAAAGATATTTTCTCCGAGTCCCTCGATTGGAATGCTAGTTTATACTGACTAGTTTACGCTGATATTTGCGCACATGCTTACTTGTGTATTGGGTGTATGTGTCACTACGTAATACTTCATTTCACTTCATTATTGTATAGCATTTATAAAAATGTACACATTCAAATTTGTTGCGCGATCACCCACAGATGATAAATAAGACGCTTATCAACCAATGATCTTTTCGCTACATTATTTAGTTAAACATCGCTTCGATATTCCATTAGAAATTGTAAGCTGTAACACATACTGAAAAAGTTGTCACGAGCTTCCTTTGCTCATTATCTTATATTTCAGTACATCGCACAGCTTTTTTGTAGAACGCATATGTACTGTGATTGCCTAGATGCGTAGATATGTATTTATGTATGTACGCGTGTTGGGTGTATGTAGGTACGTAGGTATGTATGTGGATGCATTTGTGTATATATTTTCATGTACATATGCACATATGTGTGTACTAGGCTGACAACTGGCATTTTAACTAAAGAGACCGGTCTTTTTTTTCTGTTCACTCTCAACTTTTAACAATACCTAACTCATCATCTCTTTATTATTGTAAAGCATCCATATAAAAAAAACGTTAAATTTGTTGTGTGATCATCCATTTATACTTAAATAAAATGCTTAACTAATGAGCGTTATGTTAAAAAAAATTTAATTAGACGTACAAAACTTGTAATTTTTGTGGTCCTCATGCTTATACTTATATTTTTTTCATGCTTCTTTGAAATGATATTTTTAAACATCTGCCGAAACAAGCAATTCGAATATTACTTCCTGGCGTCTAGAATGTCAAAGTTTTATGTCATGTACATGTAAACTGTCAAAAGTATTTTCACCCCACAATGAAAATGCATCGTACATGAAATTGTGTTGTTTCTCATAATTGTAATTACATGTATGATCAAATGTAGATTAAGCAACATTAGGAGTACATTACCCTCAATCATTTCTTTCCAACTAGTGACATGGGTATTACAATACTCATGTGTGTGTATCATCTAAGTGTACTAACTTTAAGATATTTTAAAAACCAATGATTGTACTTTTGTACCATCTCTATTTGAAATAAACTGTTTTTCTTTTTTTCTTTTTTCTTTTTCAAGTTTTAATTTTTTCAGAATACTTTTCTTTCCGTTCCTGTAAAAATTACTTGCTCAATAGTGTAATTGTGGAAAAAGAGACCAAATCAACTACCGAGTTGGGCTTAGAACCAGAACAAAATTTAAAACTTAACCGTATTCCTGAATTGAACACTTGTGCTGCGCCTGCAACTAGTGTCAACTCCTGTATGCCAAATTGAGTGCTGGCTCTGTCTGTGGAGGCACTGGTTTCTAATGGGATGTTTTGAGATGATTGTTTTTGAATACAGTGTTGTGAAAATTGATGTTCTTAATATTTTTAGTGATTCTCAATTGTGCACAGTGTTGTCAATCATAACCGTTGTTCTCAATATTGTTTGTGGTTCTCAAAAGTGTGCACAATTTTTGGATTTCATATAATTGGTATTGTTTCTCAGTATTACATGTATTCTCTGAATTGTATCTCAGGTTGCAATTTGGCCATGGGATATATAGGCCAAGCACCATGTTTGACGAATGATAAGATTAAATTATTAATACTTGATTTACAGTATGGTGATTAACGTTTTCGCATATATATTGCGAAATTTAACGTCTGTCATGAACAGACTTTACACTTGAAAACATTGTTGAGCTCACCCATATTTATAAATCTGGGCTCAACTCATTTGTATCTTAAAAACTTGCTAATTTTCCTAATTGAGTCTCTGAATTTAAGAAATTTAGTGCCTTTGGTAGCATGTATATATATATATATATATATATATATAAAATAAATATATATATATATATATATATATATATATATATATAATATATATACATAGCGCGCAACAAATGTACGCCAAAAGCAATCAATCTGTGGTTAGTGAAATTGCTTCGTTATAGATGATCAATGGCTCAATAGATGTAACTAATATGTTTCGCGGCCCGCTGTCATTTATCTCAAGATGTACGCAAACAAATTTGCTTTAATTTATTTAGAGTAGACATCTCTAGCATAAATGCCCCGAAAAGTTGTGGCTTTCAATTACAATCGTAAAATAACTTAATAAGGATGCTCTGCACTATAAGTTTTAGCTGGGCTCTAACCAAATGGACTATATTCACCCGACATATTTATTCATTTTAACTTCCGAGCTCCGCCCATGGCCACTTATAATCGTCATTGATGCAGACAGCTCAGACGTCCACTGAAGAATAAGCGAACACCATTCTTACGTTGGATTGAATGGTTGGCTCGTTAATTTTACAGCTCACTGCAATTACGTACCCTGAAATTTACGTAGGGTATGTTTGAGTGGCTCTTACTACGCCAACACAGTATAAGGGGACTCCCTGTCTCGCGAGTGGCTTAACCTAACTCTGTTATTCTCAAAGTATAAGTTCAGAGGAGTGAAAGGGATTGATGTTGCACAGATTTCATGAATTCTTGCTCAACTGCTAGAGAAACATTGATTCAACGATGATGATTAAATGGCTAAAAGGAAGGGAATTGAAAGCATGCCGATGTCTGTTTTTTAGGATGATTTTCTTTCTTTTATTGGTCGCTAACCTCAATAGAAGTGCATTAATTTATTTTAACTTCTGTTGCTCCTCATACAATGCGACGTTTTCGAAACCAAACGTTGAGGCTTTTATTCACTAAATAGCTAGTGCTTTTATTCACTGAATACCTAACGCTTGTTTTTAAAATGGAATGTAATGCGTAATTTTTCTTGTCAGATTTCATTATAAGTTCATGGAAATGAGCTTGCAATGGACAAATTTTTCGAATGCAAAGAGCAATGAAGCCCCATTGTCTGTAAAAAACTCGGCTCTCGCTGGGAAAGGCTTGGTCAAGTATTAGTTCATCCTTCACAGCAATATTTTTGCAGAAGTTAATGTTGAAACACTCAGGATTTATTAAACTGCAGTGCATAACCCCTGTGTTTTTATAATAAATTTTGAAGGGAATAGCACGTTGAAGCAAGTGGGACCAGTGGGAGAAAATAAATGTTTATCTGTTTCTACCTCTTTTAAATTTGGAATGTATTACAGTGTATATATTCATTTCGTTCAGGGCTTCCAGAGAAAATGAAAATCACTTAAAACATCTAAATTTATCATTGCGGTTTTACCAGATGCTGCTAATTCCATTATGATTTTTTCAATTTACTTTTTCCAAAGTAGCGCGCATACTTCGTTTCAATAATCCGTCACTGGTATCTTTAGAGTGTCAGACAAAACGACGAGGCAGCGTTCCTATTCATTCAGCCCTACGCAGTGACAGCACTCCAACAACGGATTAAAATAAGCGCCAAAGTTGCAACTGCTATACTCGGGCCGGCGTTTTATCACAGCTACGCAAATAATGAATTGCACCTCTGCAGGAAGTTGGACTGCGCCCAGCTCTGTCGTCTGGCGAGATACATTTTGCCTCCGTGACAGTGAGTTGGAACGCAGCTTAGCTACTGAGCAATTAATCCAAATAAAATTAATACCAAATAATTGTTAGATTTTGTATTGAGGGAGAAAAATTCTGGTACACTCTTGATGTTTCATGCTCTTTTAATTTTTGATCTTCGTCTTAGAGGAGTATTTGTGAGGCTATATACTATGAGTCAACACCTTGATTAACTCACCGAGATTGTCTTGCCTGTGCTATTACTCAACTCTATTGCAGAGAGATTTTTATACTTCACAGCAGCACAGTTTACCTCTAACACATTCGCAGTGGCGGAGCAGAGATCGTAGGAAGAACTCCAATAATGTGAGAGCATGCTAGACTGACTGACGTAGTTGCAAAAAAACTCATGACTCATGAATTTATGTATTATACACCTACAGAGAAAAAAAGAGTTCACAAAGTTACCAACAGGCTTTTGAGGAAAAGATGGGAGTAAAAATTTCACATCAGCAGTGAAAACAGAGTCTCGAAAAATTTTAGTGAATAATGCACATGTCACTCAATATTCAAATTTACACCAGCTATAGATTTGAATTGGATGCATCGATCAGTCGGTTTCGTTTTATTAAGCCCGTTTTAATAAACAGCATGTGTATCCGGTCAGTTTACTGTAACCTTAACTAAACTGTCTCTCACAAAGTCATCAATCACCGGTCACGGTTGATCTCATGGTTGCATCACTTTTGCTGTGTGATGCATTGAAGCCTTGTATTCTGGAGCCATATGACCTCACTATACACTCGCATCATTGCAGCCTTGTTCTGAGGAACTAAATGGACTGAATTCGCACGTATCACATTCTGTCGAGTCTTGTACTGAGTCAATAATCAACCACCCGAACCTTACCATCGGAACATGTGGCAGAAGATGGACAGGGTATCTTCGGACGGAATTATGCAGGGCTGAGTACGGTTTCTTCCCTCTCTAACACTCATCATCTTGCGCTTTAGATAAGAACATTCAACTTGGTGAAATTAAATTTGATAAAAAGTGGCCCCTCTAAAAGAGTTTATCTTTCAATTTCTTGGAAGTGATGAACTCTAGTAATCATACAATACTTGAGCATAAGTATAAAAGTAAACATTTGAAATGACGCCGTGAGAATAGATTTTAGAATAAAGGGCGTGGCAAAGTGAATCCTAATTCGATGTTAACGTGTTTTTAAAATCGTAAAGTACAGTGACACCTATTAATGAAACTTCGGTTGGGCTTGAGTTCGGTGGACCGGATAAAAACTCAGAACTTCATGTTTTTCTTAAAAAGCCAAACAAAAATCCTTGGAAGAAATTGACCACTTCAATAGGATAATTACATGCTGTTTGCTGATGGCTGAATTAGTGAATGAATTTCTCCAGTGGTTGCGAACTTTGCACTGTCCACATAACTACAAAACTCTAACAGCTTCAATATACCCAACGCTTGTCTTCTGATCCCAGGTTTCGTATCATAGATTCACTTATACAGAAAGTAGTACCATACCAACGACACACATTAAATTCAGACAACAACTTAATTTGTCGCAAGAATTTTACGGCCCAAAATATCAAATTGTCTCGATGCTTATTTTATTTTCAGAGTAAAAAGAAATTTTGATCTGAAAATCATCACAATTATGATATAATATAGAAAATATAATCATCTATTACAAATTCCTTCTGAAAGGAGCCTGTTATAGCCTAAAATTTTGACTAAATAACGCCCCAATAAAATTTGGGATATTACCCTACTGTGCAATGAAAAATACCTGACAGAATCCCTTGAAATAAATTAGTTAATACAATGAGTAACAACCAATTGTACTTCAAAGTTCAATCAGATATATTCTGCAGTAAATTTCTGCTCTCTGAAACTTAGGAATACTGTTTTCCATTTTTTGGAAGGGAGAAAGGAGGAAACACTTATGGAATCAAATCATCATTTTTTTGGATCGACAGTTTACCAATCTTGTCATTGTATGTTCGCATGCTTTGCGAAGGTAAATACCGAGGTCTTATTCAGGGCTATGGATGGCATCAGAAAATAAGATCAGTGTTCAAAATATTTTGCGCAGTGAAAACATGGCCATAAGCCCAGCAATTTGTTTACACAGTCAAATAAGGAAAATGAACAAAGTCAAAACAATCGTTAAAATATTCCAGTTCACCTTTTTATCTTAAATTTTATTAGATTAATCAAAAACGGTCGAATGTAAGGATCCATATATGTTCACTGCACTTCCTGCATATCGCCAGTATTACTGAACATCAAATTCAGTGAGCGTCCTTCCGAAGGCCTTGAGGTTTGGCAAGAGATGCGTGATGAGAGTGCCTCTGTTCGGGCACAAGAATGGAGAATTCTGACGTTCGGAGGCATACAATTCTAGTCAGACAGCATGCTAGAGGCCATACGATGCGTGTTGTCGAACATATTCGTACTGTGAATTACGTAGATGAAGCACACACTAGAAAGATTCGTATCAGACAGTGATCGAGCTTCTGCTGCGAAGTGAGTGAGTCAACATTGACACATGCGCATAGTAAATAATTTCCTCCCAGTAAATCTTGCGCGGCCGCCAGAACGCGGAGGAAATCCTCAGAGAAGATTTTTTATCAAAAGCAAATAAGATTTATGACAACAGCGAACTTTCGTTGTAAAACCCTTTATTCTATTTTCTTGCTCCAGAGATTGAAGTGTGTGCAGTACGTACAGTCTGGTGGTATTTGAGACGTCATCTTCATTGAGCGCCACGATAAGATAACGCCAAGGCAAGACAGCGAGCGCAGCCGGAGAGTTTGGTGCTGTAAAAGGAACTTTTAAATTTCTGCATCGAAGTCAGAAGTCAGGGAAATACTAGAAGTTCTTTGAGACATGTTTTCTATGCACACTTTATAAAACTCCATGGTTGTCATGTAAACTTAAAAAAATGAGAGTACGTTTTGGATGGAGCGTAACGTGCATCGGTATTTCAAGAGTCTCACGAATGTGCATTCGGTGTGGAAATATAAAAACAAATTTAATGCTGAACTCCCATTAAAGTTGGACAAAACTTTAAGTTTTGCAATACATTTCCATTCCAAGTGAAATTGTGAATGTGAGATAACGCCCGCCAATACTTAAATTATTTTTTTCAAATTTTCCTCCAAAATTTTCATATTAAAATCACTTAACGGTAAAAATGACCGCCTGTATCTGTAGTTTTTTTGCACTGTTGCTGCTGTAACGCCGCGCTCGTGTTCCAAGTACAATATGCTAAAATCAAGAGTAAGAAATCCCATTTCAGGTTCAGTTCTAAAGGAAATTTTATTTTGTTTTTTTTTATCGGTTTTAATTTTGTTAATAATTTTTCACTTCAGCACAATAGACTGTGTTGACTTGAATTCAGTACATTGTTTTCAAAATTATCTGAGACTTAGTCTTTCATCTAGTTCACATGGCGCAAAACAACTTCTTTATTTCTATCAATGAAGTTGAAATTACACCACTCCATATTGCCAAACCAGTCAGGAAGGCAATGTTCATGCGCTGTACGTGAGTTATAGCTAAACATTTTTCTCTTTAAGGCATTTTCCAGTTTAGATTGAAGTAAATATTCACTTCATTCGCTTCACTCCTTCACAATGCGACACTGCTCTTTCACGAAGATTTTTAATGCTTAAATCGTACATCATATGAAAAGCAATCAGCTTACGCAAGTCGATCAAAAATTTTGATTTAACAACAAAGAGAACAAAATGAAGGCAAGATTAGAATTTATTTTGTTTTTTCAAGACACTGACAGAAAAAATGGAGTGTATTACGACACTTAATTTGAAAACTGGTGTACCACTGCCTTGTGAGAGATCAAACTCTGGATGAATATTCGAAGAACTCGTGTAGGGCACCTCTAAAATAGCGAGGAACTCGTTCCTACTCGACGAGCCCTAGACTCTTTCAGCGCGAGATGGCACTCGCGTTGACGTCATATTACGAAGTTGTGCTGCTGGAACTGGTGTTCAACTGCGCGGCCAACTCGTGAACAAAAAGGCGCATTTAAATATTATCTGATAAGTAAATGCCGGTTTTCACACACTTGCGTTTTCCCTACAATAGAGTGGATGAGTTAGTTCAAGCATCCCTAACCACGACAAAAGTTTTCCAAAGAAAAGGAGGAAGACACCATTCAGCATGGAACTGAAAAAACTGGGAATCTATTCTCCAGGTGTGCTCTCACACCCTCCACATAGAAAAAGCGAAATAGAAAGAAGTCGAAGAAACAAGATAAAAGTTGAAGCGGGCCTTACATCTTTCCCTTGGTTGCACTAATTCCGATAGACACAATAGTTCTATCCCGAGAGGTGCTTTGAATGCTAGGAACCTTTTTCAAAAGGGAATAGTTTCACAATAGCAGGCCTGAGAACCTATAACGAGACCCCAGAGAAGTGCGTCTTGCGCTGGCTCGCATTCCTCGTTTTAGGCACGCACAATTGTTTTCTGGCTCGCCTATTTAACATGTACAAAAGAAAAACTTTTTATTCAAATCAAGATTACATATATCATTCATTGGATTTTCAAATTACGTAGAACGCAATGACTGTTACCTCCAGGTAAGGCAGGACCCATTTCGCACACCTGGATCAAGTGAAGTTCTTCCTTCTGAAGACAGGAAAAAACCCTTGATGTATGTAAAAAACATCCACTCTCTGATCATTCATGGTCGATAGCTCCTAGTAAACTGCATCCCTGAAGCAGAGGTTAAGTTAAAACTTGGAAGTACTAAATCTCACTTTGTTGTAGAAACATGAGATAGCTAGGGTGAACTACAGGTCAAGGTTATGGTCACTGATACGCTTCTGTTACCATGCAGCAGCTTGTCATTTTGAGTGAGGCGAAAAGGAATTCTAACAAACCTTGCTGTACCTGAACTAGAGTACAAATATAGATAGAAACAGTCCGGTGCTCGCACAGAAACAGACCGGCCTAACTACTAATCTATAATGATTTCAATGTAAGCTTTTGAAACAATAACTGTCCGTTTTCTGTGTAGATATTTTCATATAAGATCAGATGATCGCAAAATCAAAACACTGATCTAAACTTTGAAATATCAGTTTGTTCTACGTCTCGGGAAGTTTCTAGCGACGTGACTTCAGTAGCCTGGAGAAAGTTTTTTCATGCGTTTCTACTAACCCATTACATGTTTTTATGTCAATTCAACCCATCGTCTAGAGGAAGCCCAGTAGAAGAAAATGTATACCGACAGGCAGAACAGTTGTCTGAATAAGAGTTTCTTCGCACGCTTGGTCATCGTCTCGGTCTGGTGACGCTGCACGTGATAAGGAGATACGCGTTACCTCCCGGGTGACACGGCTATGCCATTCGTTGCGATAAGATGACTTGGTATTTTCCATATCGTTCCACACGCCATGTCACTTTCTCTACAGGTCATAAAGTCTTCTCTCTGAAACCGTTCGTTCTCCATAGTGAGGAACGCGCGTTGCTCCGGAATTACAGAAAAAGCAGCATGTAAAGAATACGTCCTTAGCGTGGCTCAACTCGGTTTTCATTACGTCATAAGTTCAATGACGTTATGTCTTCAGGATCAACAGAGGGTGATTTAATTGGGTTTAATTTAGGCTGACAGACTCCGTCACTCAACTGAATATTTGATACGCCAATGGAAAACCTATGCATCGAAAATCTGAGAATTGCGCAATCGAAACCAATCTTTCATTGTTTCAGTTTTGGTCAAGCATTGAGGTAGCATTTGTATGATTAATTTATGTGTGCAACTACTGTAGTTTGGATTTTTGAAAGCATTACTTTTGCGTGCATTGCCCATACATTTCAATGCGAGTAACCAAGGCGAGTTTGAATGCAAAAAATCTGTGGTAGCAAGCACAGAAAACGTAACTATTTGCCTGCGCATCACGATCGGAAATGGACATACAGACAAGGATGAATTAACGGTAAAATTTTTAACCTATTGGAACAAAAATGAACACTAAATTTACGATTAATTTCTTGGACCAAATTCTGAAGGAACAACGCACGCCAATGGTAGAACCACCATTGGTGCAGATAATCACGATAAGTGCAGATGGTGCTTCTCAAAAATGGTAGAAACCAATAAATTCCAGGTATATCGATTAAAGAACAGTATGTCACGTTGGAGCAACTAAAACGTCGTTTTCGATACTGGATGCGTCATTAAGTGGTAAATATATTGATCAGAAACATCAGATGCCACACGCGATACAGGAAAGGGCAAACGTGCTACAAGAGACGCAATTCCGATACACCGCGAGGAAACTCGCGGCCTACTTCGTCAACGCATCAGGCAGACCAGCAAATGCGATAGCTCTTTCTCCTTGTCCTGATTTCGTACGCCAGAAGCTTGCCGTGCCATGTTTGCCAGCATTATTGAGGTCAAATAAGGCGCGTAGAAACACAGCGCAGTAGGAAGTGATTCGTGGCTCATTTCAACGAAAAATTCGAGTGCACAGAAAACAACTTGCATTTTTATATGTACACTGTGCATAAATCAATCATGTGAGTGACGACGTCAAGTAATAAGGTTCAAATGTGTGTCATGTGTTGTTACTCGGGTAATTAACATTTAAGACGGTCTTAAATTCATCAAACGTGTATATTTATCATTCATTGATCATTGTATGAATTTTTGGAAGAAAAGAGGGACTAAACACCGGAACAGTGAAACACTTTCATTAAATGCATGCGTACGCAGTACACAATGTATTTCTCACATTTGCAGTAAAATGTAAACGGCTTTATACACCAAAAGATCTTGAGTGAAATTAGATATTAGTTCAAGCCTCCCTAACCGCAACAAAGGTGCTCCAAAGAGAGGAAAGAGGAAGGCACCATTTAGTATGGATTTTTAAGGAACACGGAATTTGTTCACAAGGTATACGGAAATAATAAGTTCAGAAAAATCTTTAAGAAACAAGATAAAAATTGAGGGACAAAGTAGTGGGTGCTGAAAAACATTACTGCAGTGAACCGAAAAAAGATGGTCCTAAGCAAAACAAAAAACATTTTATTTCAACAAACAGAAAGAAAGCCTACTCAACTTTCACTTCAGGAAACCACATTTTCCCGCTAGAAGTGCTAATTTCCATGAAAACGATAGTTGTATCGTCCCTAAGGGGACATATTTTATGTGTCTGTCGTTAAGATGACCTCGACTCGCACAACAAACAGAGAATCAGTTTGTACATATTTTCTTCCATTACATCTTCAAACTTAGGCAGATGGTTAACTCCAACAGAAAATACAGAAATTTTGCAATAAATTATTTATTTTGCACTTCGTATACATTCAAAAACAACACGTAAGTGCACAAAATTGTGCTGCAAAGGACAATATTCAAGTACTGCGCAGACTTAAACATCTTTAATTTTAATAAACAACACGGCCATGCAATTGAGCCCCAATTGCCTCATCTGCATACGCAAGCAGCACCGCCGACCAAAGTCCACTCCACGCTCGAGTTCAGCTCGTTAATGAAATTGAACTTTACTTTTAAGACATGCGGCAAAATTAACAATTACAGATATTATGCGGCTCACGGTCGCACGGAGGCATTTATTTGTGTACTAATGGGAGACTGGTATTTATTCTAGACTTCATGGGAGATGAAATAATGACCCAAATAACGAATTAAACGATGTAAAAAACTGACAATTGGAAAAGATTCGCTGAAATAAGAGGGAAACGAAATAGCAAAAGAGGAAATATCCGTCGGCAAAAAGAAAAATGTGGATAAGAGGCGATTACCCTCTTATCCTTACGCGCCTTCCTTAAAGAGGAAGGATTAGAGGTAAAAGCGAAGAAAGTGATGTGATATGATAAATAGATAATAAAGAGGAGATAATGGGTAAAATAAAAGAAGTGGAAAAAATATAAAGGAGAAAAGCAAGTGAGAAAAGAAAAACATGTGGGGAAAGGAGATATACGATAAGAGAAGTAGGAGAAAGCAATAATTCATGTCTTTGACCGTACAACAACCGAAAAGCTAAACAACTAAGAACTGATGGGGGAAAATACTACACCTGCTAACGAAACCTGTAGCACAAGTTTCAAGACACTTTCTGTGAGCAGACTATGCACGGTAAGTGAGCAAGCCTCAGCGACAGGCACAAGCTGCATGCCACCAAAAAATGAAGAAAGGCAAAACGCAAATGATTTTCAATTTCAGTAACTTGCAACTTTTCTGGTGTAAAGCAATTCCTAACCAAGACAAGAAACGAGGCATCATGTATAATTTTGATGTGGCGAACGACGTAAATCACATTTCCTCAAAGAAGTTGTCACAGATATCGGAAATTTCGAGTACCAAAAAAGCGAGGATTAGATTATAAATACTGGCTTGATTGTGCAAAGAATTGAACATCGTTAAACATCCGCTTCACATGAAAGCTCTTCTTCTTCTCCATCGTCATTAGTCCAGGTGAGGGCATGGACCATTTGATAGTAGGAATAACTGAGGCCATACTCCATGTCGTACCAGTAGTTGACAGCAATGCAGCCGTGGCTCTGCTGCACGTGGTGGAACCACAGAGACGGCAGGTAGAGCGCGTCGCCGGCGTACACGCGAACGCGAAGTGGAGACGCCCGTGCGTACTGGGGGAATTGGTGGGTGTCCGGGGACAGCGGATCCACTGCCACCCACGGCACCGTCGCTGCAGGCTCTGAGGGCTCAATGCTGAAGTAAGGACAACCTATGCTGTCATGAGACTGAATACTTGTGCTTTCTATCAGGTTTTTTGAATCTAATGATGATGTGTTCTTAAGAGAGCTAGTGTCGCAAACCGAATTGGAGTTGACTACCAAAGTCTGATCGTTAGATTTTGGACAAGGTGCACATGTATTTTCATCTTGTGCACCAGTCTGAGTGGTGACTAAGTGGTCACTGGCAGGAGTATTCGAGCAGCAAAGGCATAAAGAGCTTCCATTCGAATTCTTGTCGATGGATGTACCATTTCCCGAGGGAAAGCTTCTAAGCACATCATTAACAACACCATGCGAGCCTTCACTTTGAGTTCGATTTGGGTCATCACCGGAGTTTCCGAGCAGGGATGCTTCTAAAGAATTAGCACACGAGTCCAAACCACCGTTGCATCCGGCGAGGTGAGGTGGGGGCGAGAATTGGTAGGAGGCGACAGGGTAGCGTCTGTACGGCACCCAGGGAGCGTCGCTCGGCGGCAGCAGGAGGAAGTCCTTGTAGCCGCTCACCACGCAGTAAATGTTCTCGTACGGGTCTTTGTGCACTGCACAGTGCAATGCAAATGAGAACAACTGTCTAAAAAAAATTACACTCACAAGCACAAGGAGAATTAGGAAATGATAAGCACAAGGCGAATTAAGAAATGATAAGCACAGGGAGAAATAAGAAATGATACTTCATATAAAGACTTGATAGAATCCTGCTTTTAGTTGAGTGTTCTGAAAGCCTCGACTCAAACGTTGATAGATAATCACTTCTAATGATTACGAAGAATGAGATGAGTATACAACATTTAATACATACATTTGAAGTTAATCTTTTAACCAAAACGAATAACATTAAAGCTGGATTTTCAAACATTTACATCATTAGCGGTACAACCGGTAGCGTAAATTTCTCGGCGACTTGATTACCCAGCTCGTTGTTTTTCTGGCTAAACTCTCGAGTTTTTCAAATGAGATTTGACCACTATGCAATCGGTAACCTAAACGACGTGATATGTTAGACAATTCTGCCCCTGCACTCGCACGCCGACAGAGAAAAAGAACGACAACGACTCCCTGGAGGTAACAACATAAACGACGTGAAATGTTTGACAATTCTGCCACTGTACTAGCACGCCGACAGAGAGAAAAAGAACGACAACGACTCACTGGAGGTCACAGCACGACCGTCGCCCATCCAGAAGTTGACGGCGTCAGGCCGCTTGCCGAGCGCCTCAGAGAACCATGACACGTGCCGGCCGTCCCCCGCCTCCAGGTCTTCCAACAGAGCGCTGAACTCCTCCGTCAGGTTGCTGTTCTGCTTCTGCACGTACCACACCTCATGTGGCCCAGAAAAATTAGCTGCACGACTACTTTTGATGTGAAATGAAATGAAGTATGCTGCTTTATTGTTTTCAGAGATATTCTTATCATTAGTTGAGATAACTAATGTAGAATTTATGACATACGAGCCGAGTATCTCGTGCGGGATACGAAAGATGCCCGAAGAAATCGAAAACGATAAAAAAATATTTCAAGTCGTTTTGATCGCATAAATTACCCCCAGAACTCCAGCAACATGCATCGATGTTAATATTCAACACTCCTTCGAAGTGAGCATCACCACAGATCTGGGAAACATAAATATCGGTGACTAAACTCGGCACTTCCCCGGAAAACGCTCGTGAAAGAGTCTCTCGCAGCAAAGCCTACTAATTAGAGCTTAACAAGCCTATGACTCAGTTTTATTAATCTTTAAAATAAATTATATGCAATACATAAAAACCAATGCACACCACTATTTCATAACCTGGCATTTCAAATTTAAATCAAAGTTAAAATGTATTTTAAATTCACCATAATACTTAGAACCCATGGCGCCACAACATTCATTAATTTAGGTGTACAGAATACAAACCAGAAAACAGCTGTACATGTGGACTAAGATTTATATCACTTAGATGCAAAATACACGCTTGAAATACTCAAAAAGCTACTGATGAAAAAGGATAACAGAAAACATTAATAATTCAAGAACACAAAGAGGCAGCAAATATTTCAGTCATTGGATTATAGATTATACGTTAGTTTAAGCCTCCCTAACCGCTACAAAAAAAAACATTTCGAAGAGAGGAAGGAGGAAGGCACCATTTAGTTTGGATATTAGGGAATGCGGAATCTATGCAGAAGGAGCATGTAAACAGTAAGTTGGGAAGGAAGTTCATGAAACAAGATCACAGTTAAAGAAGAAAGTAGTAGGAGCTGAAAAACAGGACAGTAGTGAACCGAAAAAGGTGGTCCTTAACATTGCAAAAAACATTTTATTTCAACAAAAAGAAGGCCTACCTAACTCTCAGCTTGGGCCCTCACACATTTTACTCCTGGGAGCACTAATTCCCATAGATACAATAGTTGTATCCTCCTGAGGGGTTTCAGTCATTAATATTACACAGAGTTTTAGCAGCAAACACGCCTGATTGACGCTTTTTACTATAGCACTTGTAGTTTCTCGCTTCATGTTCATTCCGCATAATGAATGAGCAACTTTCTCGCCGCTTGGCTGCACATTTAAATCTCGGAAAGGATTTCTACAAGCAGTTAATAAATGTGGAATATGAGAGGCGGGCAGTTACCCCGTGATGGGAGCGAGGCGCCTCCATGGCGCTGAGGAACTCCCTGAAGGGCATCTGGCGCTCCTCAGGCAGCACGAAGTTGCCGCCGTTGGGGGCGTCAGCGTAGCCATTCGGGGTCACCGACACGCTCACGGGGACATCGCCCACACGGTCCCTGTGGGTCATGGTGAGCGGTGAGCTGGCCGTGCATACAGCAGGTGTCCTCTTAAAATGGCAGAGGCATGCAAACAGCAAGTGTCCTGCTCTTAAAACAGCAGGGGCGTTCATACAGCAGACATTCTACTCTTAAAATGACAGAGGTATGCATACAGCAGACATTCTGCTTCTAAAAAGGCAGGGGTATGCATACAGCAGACATTCTGCTCTTAAAATGACAGGGGTAGGCATACAGCAGACATTCTGCTCTTAAAATGACAGGGGTGTGCAAACAGCAGACATTCTGCTCTTAAAATGGCAGCGGCGTGCATACAGCAGGTGTCCTGCTCTTAAAGCGGCAAAGTCAATGCACAACAGATACCCTGCTCTTAAAACGGCACGGACATGCATTTTACAGGTGTCCTGCTTTTAAACAGCATTAATTTCTGTGACTGACCTCGTAACCACGTTTTAAAATAAGTGTTTGACCTAATTACAGTAGCCAGTCAAGTGATACATATACTGGTGTGGTTGTATTCCCATTGCACGCTGAACAAACGGCATGAAGAGGACTAAAATGTGAGAACTTGACACTGTTAAACAGGCGAGTGCTAGAGTAACCATCACCGAAATGCAGCTGGTTGAGGCCGCTAGACCTGACTACTCTACCAAAACGTAGATATTCGATCAGCAAATGGATACAACGATTCATTAATGTGTTTCACGATCAAATAGATCACAGCGATTTATGGAAACTATCACATGAATGACAACATTTAACAATTGATGTTTTAATGAGCATTTATTTGAAACAACATAGAATAATCATCTGCTCAAACATAGTTATAAGAAGGGCAAGAAGCACTTTAGTCAGAGTCACGGACTATCTTCAAATCTATACAAGCCTTTACCTAGCCATTCAGCTTTAGGCGCGAAAGTAGCTCCGTTTCTCTCCAGATTCGAGACAATGTATAAGCTTTGAGATGGATAAGCTTTGAGACAATGAATTAGCATGTTAACATATTGAGATGTGGTTCACTCCTTAACAATATAGGATGATTTAAAAATCCGCATCCATAAACAGTTCCTAATGGCAGTTCCTCATTCTTATACTGGTGACAACATCGGCACAATGGAACGCCGCAAATGGCAATGGGTTTACGCATTCAATGACTTACTGTCAACCAACAAAACAATGCCAAAGTACGTCTCGAATGCCGCCACTAGGAAAGGTCTCCAATATCACAGAGGCTCGCTTACGAGTCTCAACTTTTGGCAAGAGGGGCGGCGTTGAAAAACACGGCATTGAAACAAGAAATAACGCACACGAACAGAAACACACATCCTGGATGCAGGAAGCGGATTATCTACCTGAAATAAGAACAGTTCCACTTGGTGACGGCAGGCCAGTGAGCGACAGCGCCTCTGATCAAAAGCGGCTTGTTGGCACAAATGTAGTCACGCGAGAGCTGAAGCACGGGCGGCACCTCGGCCACCTCCTCTACGCTCGTCGGCACGTACAGAGCTGCAGGAACTGCCATATTAGCGTCTTATCGCCCAACTACCTGATCGTTACGCACATAACCACGTTAAAAAAGAATACAAGCACGTCATAACGATCATAGGATTGAATTCCAGAATTGAACATACAACCACGTCGCACTATACAACAAAGTTCTGGTGGAATATAGAATTAACCCTTCGACTTGTGATGCACATCACTGCATGTGAGTACAGATTTATATAATCACTCATGGGGCACATCACTGAGTGACGAGCATAATTAAATACTTAGCTCATAACAAAAGACAGAATTGGAATACAGAACTAAGCACTTGATTGAAAACGCACAAGACTGCATTGAAATACAGAAATGAGCATTTAATTAACTACGTGATAATCCATAGCCAATTAGAATACAGAATTAAGTATTTTTTGTTTTACTGACATACGCCATAACTCGTATCCCTTTGGAACTTAATATTAATTACCTTTATTCAACACAGCCAATTCTACTCCATTCCTCAAGCAACGTTTTTCAACTGAATCAGACACCAAATCTAACTTAGAGTGAGGAAAAACAAAGAGTTATGAGAAGAGAAGAAAACTTTAAATGAGAGGTGGTCCCACATGGAATGCAGAAGGTCTTAGACAACTGTTGGTGAGACAGGAGAATAGCAATTTGTTCTGAAGTGAGACTGTAGGTCACAGAGCATTTCATAAAAATGATTTTCTCAGTGCAAAATTTAGTCTGAAGCATGGAATGTAATTCTTGCTCAACCGCGTGCGATCATAACTTGAGCCTTCACTGTCTTACTTATTTTATAAATTATACCGTTCTCAAAACCATAGTTATTAGACGGGCACTGGAATAAGGTTGCCACCGACATCAGACTGAGGAAGGAACTGTCATCAACACATTTTAATACAAATTGCTGAAGAAAAACAATTTCTCAAAGCCGAATTTTAAAAGAAAACCACATGGTCTTTCTAGCTGTAAAGGCTCTTGAAACCAGAGCAAGTGAGGGTTACGGCCTGGATACGCCATGAATGATACGTGGAATGATACGCCATTGACTGAGCATATTTGGTCCTGATATTCAATCTCATTAGTATCTTAAGCCCCACAGTCAAGGTGAGAAATAAAGGAGAAATTTTAAACCTCTCAGTCAAAGTGTGCAATAGAAGATAATCTTAGACTGTACAATCATGACTTGAAGCGTAAGTCCAAACCACGACCTACGACAGGAGGCCGAGAGCATCACTGACCCTGTGCATCGCTCCTGAGGGTGCGGCAAGCCTTGAGGGCAGCGGAGCCAGCAGCGGGGGCTGGATTCAGTAGAGCGTCTCCTGTCAGACAGACCAAACGTTACAGGTTTCCTTTACATCTAAAAATTGTTTCAAAATGAGATCTAATGGCAGAGTGACTCCTGCTGCTGATACTAAACCCAACCGAAATATTTATGGCACTTAACGAAAATTTAACACGTGATACCGATTAATATTATAATTATTTATATAATATTCTACTTGTTCATTCCTTAGCTACTTAGTTAGTCCGTCGGTTTGTCCATTAGAATGTTACAGATCGTGCTACCAGGTTACTCTTTGTTTGTCTTGTCGGCACTGTTCTAAAACCTTCTTGCTAAAACTTTTCCACCAAATATCACTAAAACTAAATTCTATTATCGTAAACTCTCATAGAATAGAAGCACTTGTAACGTACATTCAAATTAAATATTACGAGTAATTGTGTAATTAAATTTCATCTTTTAAAACAACAAGCTGCTAATATCTCAAAAACTCGATTTTTTTCGGAAAATTTCATAGAGGAGAAAGAGTGTTTATTCGGCCAGTTTCCACTTGGTGTGCAATTTAGTACCTCTTGTTCTGAATCACCCTGTATAAGAAGCGCTCTCAGCCGAGCGGCTCCACTCTTCCCAGCAGAGACGCACCGTCAACAGCTCTCTTCCCTCTACTGCACAGCCCTATTCAAAAGCCTCTACCTCGGGCATGGTGAGAACAGCACTCGATCTCCTTGCTCTTCGACGACAACTACAGCTTGCCACTACAAAGAGTATCTCAATATGCACCTTTTCTCTGTGAAAGCGCTCCTATGCAAGCTCTTCTACTAATCCGCTTCTTCGGCAAGCACCTCTTCAGAAAGGATTCAAATACCAGTGCTCCACTAGCGCTCATTACCAGAACTATGTACAGCCAAGCGCTCCTGCATCAGCGTTTTTTGAACAAGCGCTTTTTTTGTTCCATCCATCTAGACGGAACTGCTAAGTACGCGCCTCTTACACTGTCAATGTTTCACACTTACCTTCCTTACTCTCTCCGCACTTTCATGTCGACGTTTAACACCTATGCAGACCGATGTTCACAGCAGCACACTCTCGCTAACCCAAACTGCACCCAACGCTCGTCTTCAAGATTCTGAGTCGTGCGTGAAGTGGTTGGAGTCACTCAGTCAACATGACTCTTAGTCATCAACCTAGATCGTGCTACCAAACTGCATCAATGCTCCAATATCGCTGTTTCCCAATATAGACTAGGAACAGCACATGGCGGACTTCACCTTAAAGTTTTCGAAATTCATGAAATTTGGTGACACTCCAATCGTCGAACTTGACTGCAGTACAACTTACAGCTCCGAACCTAAATTATAGATCGTACCAAGCTATCCTAGTCTTGTCGTCATTTTTCCGTCAGGTATCATTCGCCCCCAACATAAAAGTCATAGTCGTTTTATCACAACAGCACTACTGTACGGTGCAGGAAGCTTACATAACTTACCCAGTCGACTGTGCGTAGAAGGGCAGTAGCGAGGACGAGTACTTTCTTCCATGACCACTTTTCTGATGAAATAACTTGACAGAATAAAAATGGACGAAGTCGAATCAATGCTAAAAAAAACACCGCGCCTGCAGGTCTAATTATTTCTCTGTTCGTTTTCTTGTATTTATCGTGTCAGGCCTACAGTATTAGATAGGAAAATAAAAGATAAATTTGACCATTATATCACTCGTCTGTAACAAAGAAAAAAATACTTGACGAACGTCTCTGTCAAACAGGCCTCACTACGTCACAGGAGTAAATTTATTCATAAATTACTGGTGTTATAAAGATGAATATATTTGTTCGGTATATGAAGCGCTAATATTAGGAAATACTTAGGAGATAGTGTGTTATTTTATACAATAACTAACAATTATAAAATGAACTTGCTTTATCAAACGTTATTGATTGCGGATATTTTAGATAGGTCAAATGCTATAATATTAAATTCTCTAAATTGGGAACAGTGAAATCGCATAAAACAAAGTAACAGATACCTCCAGCTTAGTGCAAGCGATTTAATAAGATAATTCGTTACTTCAAGCCTCCCTAACCACAACAAAGATGTTTTAGAGAAGATTAGATTAGATTATTAGTTAGTTTAAGCCTCCCTATCCGCAACAAAGGCGATCCAAAGAGAGGAAGGAAGAAGGTACCATTTAGTATGGAGTTAAAGGAACGGGGAATCTATGCAGAAAGGGCATAGAAACAGTAAGATGAGAAAGAAGTTCATGAAACAAGATCAAAGTTGAAGGAGAAAGTAGTAGGTGGTGAAGAAACATGACAGCAGTGAACCGAAAAAAGATGGTTCTTAACATAACAAAAGCATTTTATTTCAACAAAAAGAAAGCCTACCTAACTCTCAGCTCGGGCCCTCACATTGTCCTCCTGGGAGTGCTAATTCCCATAGATACAATATTTGTATCCCCCTGAGGGGGATGTTTTAGAGAAAGGACGGTACCATTTAGTACAGCGTTGGGAAGGGGATCTGAACACAAGGTGAGTTCCCAGACAAGATCCCTAGCGCATAAAAACGTTAGGAAGGAAGTTCCTGAAACAAGAAAAAGTTGGAGAAGAAACCAGCAAGTGCTGAAAAACAGGACAGCAATGAACCAAAAAAGAAGATGGTCCGTGACAGATCCAAAAACTTGTTGTGTTGTATTTCAACAAAAGGAAGGCCAACCCAAATTAAAGCTCGGAATCTTACATTTGCCCATCGGAACGTTCATTCCCATAAATCCGAAAGTCGCGACTCTCTGAGGGTTTTTTAATTAATGATTTATGGAGACCCTAACTGGTAATCCAAGTTTCTTCTACCAAAAGATTTATTTCGAAGAGCTCAACTTCTCATATTTACCATTATTATTACTATTACATATATACGTTACTTTGACTCTCAGCAACATCAAAGGCAATTCAGAAAGAGCAAAGAGAAGGGACGATTTAGTACAGACTATATAAAATAGGGAATTTATGCTCAAACTGTGCTCCCACACAGGATCTCCTGTGCATAGCAACAGCAAGTGGGCAACGAGGAAGAAATAACGGAGAAGACGAGAAAACTAAATAAAGCAAAGTAGGAAAGGAAGAAATTAGTCTCAATGGCCTATCTATAGCAGAAATAACTTCGCAATATTTTTACATGCATGGGGTGCTACTAACTGAAACATAGGATACACAAACCTAAACCTATTACTAACACTATGCCTCCTGTGGGGAAATACTAACTCATTTTTTTCCTTTGAAAAAACGGTGACTTCTCTGCCACGAAGAAAATCAATGCCTACACTAATTCACAATATACCTTTTCAATCAGCCAGCATTTTTTTACGTTGACCGTTATCCCCATAACCGCAGCCCTGAGTTAGGGTAATCAGAAATACATCTCGTTACCACGAGTCTGCTGCATGTCACATCCATCGCCATGGGTGTTCCAAAGCAAGGAAGATGGTCAAGTGAGAGAATAAACTTCAAAGATTAAGTAAAACTTCAAAGCAAAGAGACCCCAGGGAGCGCCCGTCCCTTGGCGCTGGTTTACCAGTGCCTTCTTGAGGGTTCTCTGAAGAAAGAAAATTTCTTTCCATGAATAAAATAAACGTTTCAGTAAGCTATGGATCGTAGAGAGTTATCCAAACTACGATAAGAGGATTTAGAGGTACCACATTCGAATGACTTATACGACATCAAAATTAGAATATGCTCGGCACTGAACATGGTCCGTGAAATTTATTGAAGGTGATTTAATAAATAATAATACCTCTAAATCCGGCAGTGAACATCTAACGAAGACTTTATGGAGACAGTGTTGAATATATTCATAATTATTAACATTGCAGACTGAACAAAGTAGTTTCGCTAATGAAATCATAAAAAACCTCACAAAAAAGTGATAAAATTCTTCCATTTCTCTCGAAGCTAAGCTCGATGTTGTAATAAATAGACTCATAATGAAACAAGATATTTATTATGTTCAATCTTCAAGTCTCATTCAAAATTACGGGAGCACAAGTCAACTCACGTTATAGCTGGACTACATACAAATAAATAACTTGAAATTTACTAGCTCACCATTCAACTGTACAACCAAAGGCAGCAAAATACTCGCTCCAACTTCATATTTACAAAGCCAGAGAAGAAGCAGACGAAATACATGATGCAAATTATATTCATGATCGGCAAGAAATTACCAAATAGTCTATCAATATATCATCACTCATGAGAAACCTTCATGAATATGGGCTCTGACTTAGAAAAATGAAAAAAATTAACCACTAGCGGTCTGAATTCTTATTTCACTCACACGAGCGTACTTCAACTTCAACCACCGCTGTCACGAACATAAGATTGTATAAATGACGTTGCCACTGGGCAGTGTACTTCAAAGAATCTATTAGGGTACACGTTGGACAGAAAAAATGTAGTATTCCTGTTGTTTTTAAAAGAGGGCCATACAGCCCTTCCAAGGCTGTGTAAGAGAAAGAAGGTGTGTTTTTGAACACCCGACCAGGACATGTAGTATTTCCAGACACACAGCATCTGAAGCAGAAGCTAGGGCGAGTTCTCACTATCACTGCTGAAATAAACAATCATCCAGAGACTCGTAATCAATTCATTAAGTAAACAGCAATTGAAGAACTAAAGTAAAATGTAACATTGATTCATTCTATGACTGGCTAACGTAACATGACACTGCAACAAATAGTCTGTCAGTTGATAAGTTGCTATAATGACTTGCATCATTTCATATCACACACAGGGAGCACCGTTCCAGGAGCAAACGTAAACTAGCTGACATTATCTCCGGTTTACAGCGCACAGTAGGTATAAGGTACCGTACATTATAACCAAAAACGTTGTTAGAGCTAAGCTTTGGTATTTACATGCTCTGATCTTTAATTCCTATATTCTACAAAATGAGAATTCATTCGATAAGAGGTAGTGGCTGAAATTTAATAAAAATTCATCACCTAAATTGAAAATTTTGTACCAACAAAGCTTAGGAATTAAGCTAGACATGTCAGAGAGAATGAAAAAGAAAAAATGGGAGATGATACAGAACCAGATAACTAAACCCACAATAGACTATCCCGACGGCAGGACTAGACAGAGAAGCCCTGCGCGTTTTGCCGTATGAGCAGTGCCGCCAGAGACGGACACGAGCAGCCAGGTTCCACACCAAAGTCCTAATATAATTTAATTAAGGCACGGTGAGAAGCACAAAAGTTGTAAAGTGAACTGCGCAAATGTTTCAGTGTGACGGAGATCGGTGCTGATTCGCATGGAAACAGCACATGGCATCAGGCGAGCCGAGATCAGACTTGAAAGATTCCATGTTCATTTCTGTTTATTCGTGGAACCCTCTGCTAAACTCTATCCCGCTCAGCATTCAATACAGGATATCAAAAATGACTGAGGCTTTTTATAATTGACATTTAAAATAAATCACATATACCATAAAATCTTTTCAGTTTAGAAAATGACATTCATATCCAATAAATGTGCACAGATTGTTTTTGAACCACGCCGAGTCACTAGGCAAAAAAACACGAGTCTTTAAAGCTTTTCAGTAACAATCATTAACTTAACACAAGCCGACTGAAAGAAGGGATGATCGAATATAGTGCAGAGCGAGAGACAAAACTTAAAGATTAGATGTCAGTTTAAGCCTCCTTAAGCGCAATAAAGGCGTTCCAAAGCGAGGAAGGAGGAAAGCACCATTTAGTAAGGACTTGAGGGAATGCAAAACCTATGCACAAGGTGCATAGAGACATTAAGTTGAGGAAGAAATTTTTTAAACAAGATAAAAGTTGAAGACAAAAGTAATAGGTGCTGGAAAAAAAACAGGACAGCAGTGAAACGAAAAAAGATGGTCAGTAACAACAAAAACCCGTTCTATACCTACTTTTAACTCGTGACCTCACATAGTTTCCTTGGGAGCCCTAATTCCTGTAGATACAACAGCCGTGTACCCCTGAAGAGGGAAAATCCTGAAACGGCGCATTAGAGACAACAAATAAAGGAGAAATCGATCCGCAGTATGAGGGCACCACATGACACAGCTGCTGCCTTCGCCATAATGAACAAAACATTAACGCTTTCCTGCAACCCGAGCCCGATGGAGCACAAAGCAAAATATTGAACTACTACGTTTGAGTACCATGTCATATTTGTAGCACAACCATAAAGTGCTATAGCATATTTTTTACAAATCAAAAGTATAGTGTAGCTATTTACTTTATATTGGTGCTCTTTTCGGTGAAAAATTCTGTCATTTTTCAATTTATACAACGCAGGAAAGGGTCGAGAAAGTATAGACACATCCCATAGAACAGCTTCACCCATAAGCCCTCCGTGACAACTAGTGCAGGGATGCCTGCAAATCTGCTGGAGGCTGTCTGTGACAAGACAGTTAAGTCTTATAAGCAGAAGCTCAAAATTTTGCCAACTCAATGACTGAGTAATTTTTAGGGTATCTGGTAACCATTCCATTCGTCGAGTAACTTTTTTACAGTACATCTTTCGTGGAATATCCAAATAGATTTAGCAATAGAAAAGATAGCTATGGCCAGTAAGAGAATAAAATTTTCACATTTCACCTAACAAAACATTTCGAAACCACTATTTCCAAAATCATGGACTCTTTTTTTGCCCTTGGTTCCTCAAGATTCCAAGTTTTTTTCAATATGCAATTTTCACGAGTCTCATTCTTGCTTTATTAGCATTGCAAGTCTTTCTTTCCAATCTATAACTGCTCGCGTGAGTTGCACAAGGTCTTTGTTCCGAACGAACAAAAGAGTCGTGCCTACATAGGTGGAGTTCATTTGTCATCCAACTTCTTCTTGTCATCCAGCTGCTGCTTGTCATCAGGTGGCTTGAACTGGCCAGGATTCGACTCGTACTCGTCGTACACGGGGAATTGGTGACCCGTATACTGCACACGTGATACAAAAATTAGGTACGTTAAAAGGCACAAGAGCTACTAATTTATTTCCGTAATCGTATGTACATCTTCAGTTTTATTTCTTTGGAAAGTCTATAAACTTGGAAACCTTTTAAAAATCTTGATAACTGAATTGCTTAAAATTAAGAAATTCTGCAATTCAGGCATGAAATTTACTGCGGGAATTTTGCTACATGAGATTAAAATTTATTGTAAATTTATAGACCACAACTCGCAAAATTCAGGAAAAAAATCAAAACAACCTTGCTACAATATGAGTACAAGGTAATGGTTATGAGGCATGAAAAATTTTAATACAAATTAGGATTATACAGTACCGGGCTGAGGTTGTTGTTGTAATGTCAGGCAATTATGGATACAAGGGACACAACATTGATTAGTTCAGGGTTTGCACATCCAAGCACTTATGACAGAATTTGTTAGTTTCAATTCATAAATTGAGCAACAAAAATTTGACTTTAAAGTATTCTCAGATTTCCACAGCTAAGAAAAAGTAATTAAGCATAAGAAAATGGAGATACTTCACCTTAGGAGCTTCACTCGCAATAGGTTGGCCACGACTGATAGCGAGGGCATCCGCATTTTTCTTCTTCATCAGCGCGATCTGGAGGTTGCGCTGCACTTCTTCTTCCGTGGGGGGCAGGCGCCGGCGGTGCCGCAGCCATGCTGACCACAAAATCAAAAATTAAATCAGAAAAATTAAGTAAACCAGATCACTACAACAGGAATCGCATTTTCGAACATGTTGCATCATCCGCCAGCACTTGGAGTTCTAATGTCGACAAGGCTATTTCAAGTGCTGCTTCTTTTGACCAGAGATTTCAAGTTCAAGCAGTACTCACAAGAAATTTGCTGAGTTAATAAGGTACTCTAAGATGCTCAATGCTGGAGTTTTGTTTGAAAAAGCCCAAGATCGAGGATTTCCTCGCACAAATAACACGTGAAGTGGCCAAGTTGACGGGAAAGCTCTCACTAATAGCAGAACAAACTAAATGACGTAACATGTTCGAAAATTCGGTCGCAAATCAATGAGCGACTCTTAATTAATTATTCATCAGTGAATTACATGTTCAATAGTTCAATGCTCAAAAGTTTGAAATTAAAAAGCACATAAATTAACTGATTTTTGTGAACCCAATCCTTACAATCCCACTCTGAAGGCAGGTTCTCTTGGAAGTAATTTTGGCGATCAGGCACTTCGAAGTACCGGGTGGCAATGTTGCGGCCGCGCTCCGGGTCTGCACAGGGATCAACTTCATTTTTCATTTTATGATCTTGTAGACCCTACATTCTTACAAGTACATAAACTAAACTGATGGTGCTTGTGCACATATAACGATTCACTACAATAGAATA
Source organism: Platorchestia sp. MABIK (assembly GCA_014220935.1). Lineage (NCBI taxonomy): Eukaryota > Metazoa > Arthropoda > Malacostraca > Amphipoda > Talitridae > Platorchestia > Platorchestia sp. MABIK. The sequence goes on along the minus strand of JACJUY010001072.1, from coordinate 4,131 downwards.
TCTCCATGGTTTGAAAACTTGTTTGCTTCAAAGATAACGTAAATTTCACTAACATAACTGTAAAATAAATTGACCCAATTTTAACAATGATGTAGAATATTTTCCTTAGAAACCAGTATAACACTATCAAAACGTACAATAACATACTGCAATGTTGCTGCAATATAGTGAATTAATTTCCACAGTATTAATTAATTATAAATATTAATTAAATTTAGGTAGGTATCTAATTTCATTCGGCATGTTTAAGTAAAAAAACATGATAATAGCAACAAAATCAATACAATGATAGCAAAAACTATATTAACAATAAAGTTAGCTTGGGAAAAGCTCCCTTAACTCCCTTTTCAAAGAATGTTTAAAAGACATGCATCTTCTTAGAACTTTAGTGCCCTATCTTAGAATTTTCCTAACTGTAAGCACACACAGTTATTTACTACTAACAAATATGAATATTTATACTGAAGTCTCCTCTCTCAAACTAATGTATTTCCAGTAACTAGTAAACTATTGTACAAGTGATTTTGCCACTTCCTTCACTACTTATTAGTTATCCTTTCATGTGTTCAATGTCCTGCCCATTCAATGTCCCACTTTCATGTCCTGCCCATAAAATAATTCATTCACCAATGCAACCTCATCACACACATTGCACCTCATTATTTAAAATCTAGACTAACTCACACAAAACTTTAAGAACACTGCTGACAGGGTTAATCTCCTTCATCAATAGGCGTTCCTAGTTCTGAAATTAATTCAATGTACAAAATAGTTTAAACCATCAAACTTCAATATGAAACTTTAGTTTCTACTCAAGTATAAATTTCCATACTTAAACAGGTACTGTTAAACTAAGCATTTTTTCCAAACAACAATGATTCTTCAAATACTTTGTCATTTACTGAAAAAGAGCCTAATTATTTAATAAACTCAACTACTCTTGTGGTTTTTTCAAGTGAACCCACATAATTTTCTTGTGGATTTTCCTTCCATGATCATCAGCTTGGAAAAATTTCTTCACCTTTAGTTATTGAAGACCCATCAATTCTCACTAGCACATAAATGAAGTTGAAGAAATTATGATGGCTCTGCAAAAATAACAGTTCTACACAATAGAATCTCATGATTAAAAAAATTCATCAGCTTCAAATTTGCCATTAATAATTGAAAATATTCCAGCTACTTTAATTAGTCTCATCCATATCATCATGTACTGCTGCACTTACCAGCTGGTTTTTCAAAGTAGTTGTTGCCCATGTAGTCACCACCAATCAACTTGCCACCTCCTTCTGAAGAAGCCCTCACATAGCCAGGTGATAAAGACTTCATAAAATTCTGAAAAACCTTTAACCACACTCTTCTTGGTGGGGGAGCAGGAGGCATTTTGAATCTAATGAACACCTTTTATCTGGAAAAAGGGTTAACATGAGAAAAGTTTTTGAGGTAAACAAGATACATATTCAAAGTGTGGTGAAGCATAAGAAAAATAACAGAATCAAAAAATTTAAAACTAGGATGAAAAAAGAAAAAGTATTTCAATATAAAAAAAACTTCCAACTATCTCAATTACATTTAATGATTTGATATCAAAGTGAATTAATAATGTTTAAACAAGCATCAAATACTTATGTGGTCTACAAACACTTAAAGTAATAAACAGATTCTCCAATCAATTTTCACAGGGGTTTATGGCAAAGTTTCTGCAAACAAATGCTTTTACGCAAGGTGCTATATAAGGCCTTGTCTACTACTTAGAATGACAGTTGTATATTTATTTATAAGTTTTGTATCATGCTCTTAAGGATAGGAAGAAATTAGCACTGACAGTCTTGGTTTCAGTTCACTTGTAAATTAATGCATTCATGTTTACTGTACAAGTGCACTATAATAAGTCACTTTTAAAAAAATTATAGAGATCCAGAGCCTTATATACTTGAGTCAGTATCGTGGAGCCCAAGTTCGGCGAGGTTTTACATGTTACAATATACATTCACAAGCTTGCAGTTGCTTTCAGTAACGCAAAATTTTTGTATCTAGGATAGGATACAAATGGCTATAACTACTTCTATTACGGCTCAAAAATACTGTATTCTAAGTGTTTATTACTGTCACAAGAAAAATATGTTGCCTTTCAAATAAGCTTAAGCAAGGAAACTTCCCTCAAACGAAAATTTGGTCAAGCAAGGTATCGAATCCCGTCATTTTTGATGAGCCGTGTACACTAGTTTCCTAGTACTTATGGTTGCAATCAATGAACTTTCTTGTGATTATGCATCCAGGCCAGTACAGTGTATTCAACCCTTTGAGCCCAAGACCTCCATAAATCAGTGCAGTACAGGTAGATTAAAAATTAGTTCAAATCTCTTTAACTGCAACAGGCATTCAAAAGAGAGGAAAGAAGAGAATACTATTTAGTAGGTATTTAAGGGAATGTGAAATCTATGCACAAGATGCATAGAATGATAGAAACAGTATGTCAAAAAATAAGCTAATTAAACAAAATACAAATTGAAGGAAAAAGTAGTAGGTGCTGAAGAACAAGATTGCAGTAAACTGAAAAAAAAGATCCACAAAAAACAAAGATTCTATTTTATTTCAACAAAAAGGCCTACCTAATCTTTAGCTCAAGACCTCACACATTCCCCCTGGGAGTGCTAATTCCCATAGATTCAGTAGTTGTATCCATAAAGGAGTACGGTATAGGTAAAGTTTGCTTTCCTTCCAAGAAAAATTGTATCATTGAAGTAATGTTTACCATAGAGTAGACTCATAGAAAAGCCATAAAAAGCTTATAAATGATGCAACATCTCATTATTAGATCTTGAAAGGGTCATATTTTTAACATTTGTCTAAGAATCTTAGAGCCTACAGGAAGAGGTGTTTATATTAAAGTAATCAGGATTCAAATGGATAAGCACTATTATGTAAATAGCCTAATCTTGTGGAATAAAAAACAATAGTAATTGGAAATGCCAAGGTGCATAGCAAAACATGATTTATTTCTATTTGGTATCATCAATGTCATTAAACAAAGATACTCTTCCAAAACCTGATTTACTCTTAATTTATATTGTTGAAGTGTCTGGCATATATTTTCATACCATACATCAAAATTATATGTCATGTAATTTTATCTGGCAGGATAAGCTTTTTCAACTCATCTCACTCATACGCAGTATAATGAAACGGCCGTTCTCCCACTATAAATACATCTACTCCGTATAGTTAGCAAAAATAAACACATACTGGAGAAAGAATTGTTATAGAAATTTTCCTCACGTAAACATCAGAGCAATTAAGATAGGGTCACAGTAAGGAAGACGGACACCGAGGAGAAAATAGTAACTAACTGCTAACTACTTCCCATTTGGCGAGACCATGTAGTATATATTCCTAGCACTGTGTGAAGGCATCTTAGGTTCTTCCAAGGATGTGTGTACAAGGATGAGTAAATGTGTCTGTGTGTGTGGGGGGGTAGGTTGTGTTTCTTTTGTTTCAGATTTTTTATTCCAGATTATATAATATTACTTAAAACTAAGATACCTAAAATAAGTGATGCATTAATGTGACTCTGGTTAGCATGCTTCAGGAACTTTCTACCCAATCAATATTGCCTGCACTCAGAGTGGTCAGGACTTGAGGCTGCATGAGCTTGTACTCAAAGCCTCGATAAACCTTGAGTGAACAACAACAACTCAACTTGGGCACGATGTCTCCCGCTGTTGAGTCTCATTGTGAAATGCAATTGGGGTTATTGATGAAAAGGAACTCCCACTGATTAATCTGAAAACGCATTACTATTAAGCATCATCTTCTGCCATTACTATTATTTCTAATCATTTTTCCTGCAGAAATAAAGCCTATTCTTTTTTACCTTCTTTGTGAGTAGCAGCTTATTGGTGGCACTTGGGACCAGAATTATAAGCTTCTTCTGCAGCTAACGTTGGATCTCTTTCACAGTATTATTGCTAAAAAGTGTAGTATCGTTTTTCGTGAGAACAGTTTAACATTTTTTTAATATAACTCTATTTATCCTTTTAATTAATTTTTCCATTCTTTGGCTTCTTCTTCTTTGGGGGGATCCAGGAGGATCTTGAAAGTCGATGGATTTCTTCAGCAGAAGTCCGTGCA
>JACJUY010001071.1:113068-183246 GCA_014220935.1 Platorchestia sp. MABIK | reverse complement strand
GTATGCGCTGTATTGTTGGATTAGATCATGAGTGTAATTTGAGTATCATTGAAGCTATGAATGTTTTCCTTATACGTGCCTGGAGTAAAAGACAGTGACTGGATTGAGCCAGTCATGTAGAGTGGGCTGTTATGATCCACCATGCACGGAGAAGGTGTCTTGACGTACTGGTTATCACAGTGATGCCGTCTAATGGGAATTTTGTGACAAGGATTGGTGGATCCTGAGTAGTTTAATGGACAAGTCTGGTACACAGGTGCTGAACTCTTCTTATGTGTGAGTATTGAGGAGGGAATTGTAGGCCGTTACAAAGGCCCCGACACTGTCTGCCCTCAATTTCAAGTTCAAGTTCAAGTTCAAGTTGTGCAGCCCGGATGTTTTGAAAAACAGTTCAGTACATAGGTCGTTACCACGGTGGTCGTTACAAAGGCCCCGACACTGTCGGCCCTCAATTTCAAGTTCAAGTTCACCTGGCACGGGGGTACTTGTGCATCTGGTGTAGGATGATTGTTCTCAATTGTTAAGTAAAGGCAATTTAATTTGACCTTACAAGCATGTGTTTTTCATGTGCTGAATGTGGCTAGAGCCCTGAAGCTAACATGAAATCTTGAGGTGATAAACAATGTTCTGTTGAAAAATTTACAAGGGTTCCTGTGAAGAAAGTTATTTTACCTTTTGTGTTTGAATATTGTTACAGCATGTTTTATACATGTAATGAAAGCTTTTTGTTAGTGATAATGTGGATTCTTGTGAATTAGTAACCAAATATATTTCAAATATAATTTAGCTCTGAGCAAACTGATATTTATTGCTGATTGTAAAATTTTTGCATTAAGATATGAATCACGATATTTTATCAAAATATTTTTTCCCTTTTGTATTTAAAATAGTTCATATAATTCTTACAGGTGTGATCTATTGGTTTTTGGATACCTACATTATTGAAATATATATGGAGCTAATTATTGCGTTCAAATACTATTCACAACATAATCTTATCATTTCATATTTACCGCATGTAAATTTAAGTATATTTTACATTTATTTTCCACTGAACCATGAAGAGAAGTGTATAGCTGGTTTGATTAGCTAGATTCCATACTCTGCTTAACACTAGTATAAGGATTGTGGATATGATCAACAATAACAATTTTTAGCAGATACAAATGAAGAACCTAATCTTTATGGGATTTTCCCAAACTTACAATGCAAAATGATGCTTTGTTAGGAGTTTTGTATTACTACACCAATGAAAAGTGTATTTCTGGCAATAAATTAGTACAACTTGTCTTATAGTTTTACCACCAGATTTCTATAACATAAACTTTATCATCCTCTAAGTTAACTTTGCAAAAGTGGTAACTTGAATTTTTTTAATTTTTTAAATTTTTAGCAGATACAAATGAAGAACCTAATCTTTATGGGATTATCCCAAACTTACAATGCAAAATGATGCTTTGTTAGGAGTTTTGTATTACTACACCAATGAAAAGTGTATTTCTGGCAATAAATTAGTACAACTTGTCTTATAGTTTTACCACCAGCTTTCTATAACATAAACTTTATCATCCTCTAAGTTAACTTTGCAAAAGTGGTAACTTGAATTTTTTTAATTTTTTAAACTTTTATTGTTAAAAGAAATATTACTTTCTGATAAATAAACGTAATGTTTTAAAAAATTTAATTTGTGGTCAATGTTATTATCATTTTTTGTTTCCATTTCATCTGATAATTTTGAATTAGTTCTGTGATTCATTATAGATTGCCTATAATTTCTTTCAAACTGTTGTTGAGTTAATTGGTAGGCTGTACCAAAAGTCCTATTTCAAATCCTTTTGTCAAAATAATTAATGTGATAACAATACTTCAGTTGCTGGTAGGCCTAAGTTCAAATGTTTCAATATTACAGAGTAGTTTGAAGATATAAGCCAATTATTATGTTGTTAATGCTCAGAATTTTTGAAGCCTTGATAATTTACGTACCAAATATGATCTGATTTTTTTGCAGGGTTGCTCTAAAGATTTTTTGTTGGTATCATAATACTCTTGAAAATTTTGTGTCTTGCACAAAGGGAATGTGCTTTCATCATAAAAATCTACCCGAGAGTCATGTAAGGAAGAAGTGGTCTGCGCTTTCTGTACTAAGAAACTTCCTTCAGTACATGGTATGTGTAAAAACTATTTTATAGGCATGTTGAAATGCACCTTCATATTACTATCAAATGCTGTTCCAAATAAAATAAAAGCACTAAATGAATGAAATATAATGTAACTCTTCTCATTGCTTTGTTATTTAATGTTTCTGTCATTCTGTTTTATAATTACCAGTATTAATATCAAATTTAGCTTGAAATAATTTGGATGTTCTGTGATTTTCCTTCAATCTTTTGTGAAAACATTGATGTAGACTATTATGATATCCAAGTACATTTTCCAAGCAAGTAACTTTATGTTAACACATTTTAAAATCAAATGCTGATTTGGATTAACTTCATTAGAAATTAGATGATTTTTCCATTTCTTGAAAAGAAACCAAACATATTTTATCACTATCTTCTTTTCATAGCATGCATAGGGATGTTTTGGGAAGCCTTTGTTTTTAATTCTTTCCTAATCAAGAACATTTACAATTTAAAATAAAAAACAAAGTTTTCTTTCATGTCAATGTATTCTCAATCTCTGCCACTTGGCAGAAATTGTAAAAATTCAGGCTGACTACCTAGGCTTGTAACATCCATGATTATTTTCATTGTGACTGAAAACAGAGGGTTGTGGTTGTAATTGGTTTCCTACTTCCCGCTGATAGAAATATCGTTGTAATCATTCGCGTGTCAGATTATTTGCTGGAGCATGATCTTTCAAATCTTTCAATCGTCGTGACATACATATATTCGTCGCAATTATTATATTTTCTATGATTTATTAATCAAATTGGAGCTGCCACCACCCTTTAAGGGAATGTTACTATTTATTAATATTATATTCGAATATTTTTCTGTAATCTTCGGTAACGTGTTTTGCGGTAATCATTTTCATTCAATTCTTACAAACCATCGTCTCTTTTTCTCTCCTTACTCATCTCACTACAAAAGGTTAAATAAAAGGCATCTTTCAATGAAAAAAGAAATTACATATTAATGAATGTTATCACTCTATGACAGAATACGCATCCTACATACTTAGAAGTTTGAATGAGGAGCCTAGATTGGCATTATTAGAGGGAATACTCATCTGTTTTGTGAATAAATGTTGACAGGCCGGTCTCTCACAGCAGGTCCACTGTTTCAGCATCATGGCTGACAGGTAACGTTGGAGGTTACGCTCGGCGACACGATATGGTCATTTTGAATACCGAAAGCGTGATAATGTTGGCTGTTTATATTGCTGAAGGCGCGAATGTAATTGATATTTTAAGTGGGTATTGTTGATTTGATGATTTATCTTTTAAAGCAAGAGGTACCAGAGGTATATGCATCCTCAGTCCTAATGGACCGGGGCAGTTTATCGTTCACAGCCGCACTTCTATATCGTATCGCTGCCCGTGCTCCACTGCCTGCCTCTCATGAAGACAAGCCTCTCGATCGACGCCACCTCCCTGAGTTGCTAGTTAGTAATTTTGATATTAACGCTCTAAGATATAAACAGGAGCTACTTCCTAAACAATTCAAATACATGGATAATTAATTCTATAAATATTGTTATAATAAAATCCCGTTTAGAATACACAATATTGAGAAAAAACAACATGTAGTCGTAAGTTGATGTTCCTAGCAATTTTCTGTTGGCGTTTCGTCCTCGTCATAACGATGTTCGATGCCCGTCCTTGTCGAGGCGATCTTTCCAGAAGGTACGTGATGATGTTCTCGCAGACTCAGTCTTACGTATGTTCTTTTAGAACGTTTAATGGATTGCAATGCTGGCCAGTCATCTCCTCCAGTTCTTAGCGTTGTTTTCTTTTTTTTTCTTTGGTCGGAGACCAAAGACAGTTATACCGAAGAGTATAACAGGTGATGAGCAAGCCAGCTAACACATTGCTAACCAAACAAGGAAATGCAAACAAGCAAAGTTATTAGTATTTTCAATTATATGTTATACACATTCTCAACTTTTTTGTTTTTTCAGGTACCGTGACAAGTGGTCATCTATGACAGTCACTGGCATGTTGGGAAGAGGCCTGCATCATTGAAAGACTTCTAGAGGGCATGATGCATGATGGTCTGGCTAACTTGTTTCTGCTGCTTGTCAAACATTTCTTCAAAACTTTGCCAACATTTTCTTCAAAGAGCAACACTTGGTTTGATTTTCAATAAGGTAAGGAACCTTTGGTGGTATTTTGTAAATAATTAATTTATTTTAAAGTAAAAAATAAAACTAAATGTGGGCAAAGCTTGAAGTTTTCAAGGAAAAAAGTGTCAGTTTCAGTGTTTTGATTATTATGTAGTACAGTCTGGCTGTCTCTGTTCACCAAAAGTATATATGAGCATCATTTATTGTATTTCATTGAGTCATTACATTGTATTGCTTTTCAACATGAATAACTTCATTTCATGGCAAATTAGACTTCATCTTATATTTTGGAGAGTTTGAGCTTAACCCAATCAGATTGGAAAAAACCATAATTGGCACAAACCTGATTCAAAAGATGCTCAGTGAGGCTTTCATAGGGAATTTTATTTTCATTCACGAATTTTTTTCATTTTTTGCATCATGATCCATCCATACTATTTTGAATAGAATTTGAATTCCTACCTAAAATACATTGAATTAAAAAAACAAAGTATTTAGAAAAATTGATGCTAAATGTCTGTTAGTCTTTTCATCCTGCGAGTTCAGTTATTTAGTTAAAGTTTCAAGAATGCTAGAACAATGAGGCAACTAACCTTTCAATTATGTAATTGGAAAGGAACTAAAAATATTCAATTTTTAAAGTTGGGAGAAAAAGGAGGGGCTGAAGCTCGTTATTTCTTACATTGTTCATTAGTGAAGTGCTACAAAACTGTTGTTTGAAAGTGCAGACGTTTCACTAGTGCTTATTGATTCACTTTTATCTTTCGTAGCACAGAAAATAGTAGAAGCTAATTTAGCAAAAACAAAAGAAGAAGCTGCTGAAATGGCAGCTAGGATGTTTCTCAACGTTCATTCTGCAGTTTCATGTGTGTTCGTTCATCTAGTTTCGCCCCCCAATTGAGTAAATGTTTCACTATTAATGAGGTCGCGAACTGAATCCTAGGTAGTCCTTTTTGTGCATATAAGATGAGATTTCTGCATGGTTACAGTAGGATTTTTGTATGGTTCAGGAACATTTTTTTCTCGGTACACTGTTGATCTTTTGAATTGAAAAATTACTATCTTCTTCAACTCTTATTTGGTTTCTAAAGCTTATTTCGATATTACTGGTTTCAATGCAATTAATATCTTATCATAAGACCCTTTTAAATTGTATGGTTTTTATGCACAAGTTGCTCAAACATTCCACGTGCGTAGATTCCATGTTCCCTTCATTCCATTCTGAACAGTGTCTTCTTTCATATTTTTTGGATCCTTGTTTTAGTGTGGAAATTTCAGATCAACTTGTAGCCCAATTTATGTGTCACATTTTGATATGTGCAGAGCAGAATGGAAAATAGACAGTGCACTGACGAAGCTCGCAATCTTTGAAAATTCTGTTCACTTGAGGTCAGGATATTATTCGTAGCCTTATCACACATACAACCGAGTAAATTAGCAAAATTTGGTTCTTAATGGTTGGTTTAGATTACACATTGGCGAATCAATGTTGAGTAAAATAATTAGTAAATCTACGCAGGATTTTTAAAGTTGTTCATTTCTTTTTAAATGAAAACAAACAGATTGTAAATTTTTGAAGTTGAACTAAGCAGCTTTTTAAACCCAACCCTGGTTACATTGTTACGCAGTTGAGTGGGTACCTTCACAAATGAATACTTCACAAAATCACTGCTCAATAAAGATTGTCTAGGTGTAAGCGTTTTGAATTTCAGAATGAAAATCTTATGCTCATTTGTTTCAGCACAGCACCCGCAAAAGGGCGCTCAGTGGTCGCAACCAGTAGTTCCGATGACCTTGGCAGCTATCGTCATCTTCCCTCATCCCAATTTGTATAGGAGACTCGCCCCAACAGTGCGTTCGACGTCACAAGTAATCACAAGGGATAGCCAAGTAATCCAACGTACTGTTTCTGTACGTAGAGGACAACACATCGTGTATATAGAGCATTGAACCGCGTTCTCGCATAACACGTTTCCTGTGAAGAACCCACCGGTGGTCACTGAATGGATTTTCATAATGATGCTGACTGCTCTGCGGTCACTTACTAATTTTTTATAAATAGTTAATAAGAGCTAAATGAAGGAAAGATAGAGTTAATTTTTGCTATTTTCAACGTTTGTTATTTCAATTGGCATTCAATTTAATATTAATGTTCTGTTTAACACTTAGCAGAAAACGTGTTGAACGAATTTGTTATTTTTCTAATACTAGCCAAGAACTTGAGGTGTGATTGCCTGTAGGGATTATTCTTTTCATGTGAATGAAAATAGAATCATTCCTTTATAGGGGTGGGTTATTTAAAGAGGTATTGATGTGGGCGTATGGATGGATAAGTATAGCGATCTTTTTTCAGTATCAAATCTAATGAATATTTTTACTGTTTTGGTAGATTTGTTTAATTTTTTTCAAGTTTCGGTTTCCTTTTTTTGCTTAAATGTGTGGAACAAAATTCATTGCGTTTGTTTACACGTTTTTGGATTTACATAGAGACGTCCAAACTGGCGCTGAATACCTTTTTCTTGAATGATAATCGTTACTTGGTACCTGCTGAGAATATGAGTTTTAACTGCAAAAATTCATCCTACGTTTTCATGCATCAATCAATTTTCATTTGTATACTGCTACTGAAAATTTTATCAGAACGGAAAGGATTAGAGCTTGAAATTTTTCACGTTTTCTGTTTGATTGATAATTTTTAAGCCGTTATAAATACCTTGTTATTTCCATTCTGAATAGCAATGATCCTTTCACAGCTAATGTAGTTATTTCAGACCTTGACGGACGTGGTCATGCTTGAGCCTGTTTTTGAGAAGTTCAAAATTTTGTCGTAAACTGGAACAAAATTTAAGGGGTCATGTCTTTCTTAGTTTGATAAGTGCATGGAGAATCTAATTTTCACAACTATTGTATATGGATACAGTAATTAGATTTTATGAACTATTTGACATGGTTTTCAATTCAATTGACAAATCTAAAGGCCGACGATTGAATTAGGAATTAAATTTTGATTATTTTTTCCCGGGATATCAGATGTTTTAGAGCCATAAAGATAGAATTGTTATAAGCATGAACCTTTTTAGTGCTGAGTTGTGTGATGTGGTTTCACATTCAATTTATTAACATAAAAAACTTTCTAAGGAGACTTAAACTTATTCATTAAGTCCTCGTAAATTCGTTATTGTTGCAAGTTTCCATACAAGTCAGAGGATCTTCACCAAACGACCTCGGTACCGCTACCTGTGACAGTCAACACACCACGAGTAATGGTCAGTTGACTAAGTGAAACCATTTAACACATAGTTTGATGCTACGTTATGGAATTTCAGTTTTATGTGTAATTTTTTTATTTTTAAATAGTGCAAATGGAACACGATCACTTTCATTTCATATTTTATGTTCAAAAGGAATTTGAGATTCCAAGTTATAATGCAAGTTTCAATGTTTTCATCGTATCGAAGCAGAACTTTTTACTTGAGATGTTGTTAACTTAACAAAAATTTGAGCTCATTCTGTCACTAAAAGGGATTATTTAAATCATTTTAATTTGTTTGAACGTTTCTTGATTTCTATTTTAATGTATATGCAAATGATAAATAATTTTAAGTCTTCTGAGAAGTGTTCGCACATATTTTTGGGGCTACGTCAAAACGAAAAATATTTTAATACTATAAAGTAGGACATCCTTCACTTTTCGAGGCCGAAAGTTAATATGAGACTAAAAATGTTACATAAAATTATTTTCGTTAGTTTGAAAATTTCTCAATTCGTAAAGAAATGTGCATATAAATTTTAAATTATTTTACTTCTCATTTTAATTTATATATATGATAGTAGCAAATAACTTGAGCTTTGATCTGAATCACAATCGTACAAACCTTTCATTTCACTTCTGTAATGCTAGCCAATAACTTGAACGTGTGTGCAAATAAATATTGTTGGAATTTTCCTTGAGAGGAAATGAAACTCTCACATTGTAATGGCGTAGGAGTAAATGAAAGCTTTATTTATCATGAAATAAGACTTAGGAAATTATTCCTCGGTTTCAGAGTAGAGAGAATGTTTTTTAGTGTTGGATAAGACCTTCACTTTTCATGAACATGAAGTAAATAAGATAGTATTTCGTCTGTTCCAACGGTCTCTGATTTATGTTGAAATGGGCGTACAATTTTAAAAATAAATAATGGTTTATAGCGTACATTGCCTTGAACTGTGATTAGTAATGTTCTATTTTGTCACCTGAAGAAATTGTACTATTAAACTGTATTGCGGTAGCTATTAATAAGAATTCTTATGTGTGATAATTATGGTAGAATTCTTCTGGCTGTTATAACTTGAAAAACATTTTCTCTACTGCAGTGTAAGATTTTCTCTAACTTTGCGAGAACTCCTATTTATGGAACCCAAAGGGAAAAATGAAATATTTTTCGTTTGTTCGAGAGTTCCTGGATTTATCCGGGAACGTTCAACCAATCCTTTAAATATTTCATTCATCATTTTCATTTTACTTGAGTAAAAATGAATAACTTGACCTGTACAATTAATTATTATTCGATTTTTTCTTGAATGAAAGTATAACCATCCTGTATGGAGATAAATCAGGATATCATTTGGGCGAGATAAGTTTTTGAAAATTTGTTTTTTTTCAAAATGAATTATTTTTCTTCATGGTGTGACATGCTTAATTTTACGAAGACTTAAATTAATTATGAAACTAATACCAGAACTTTATTATTTAAGTCCGTTTGAATATTTCTAGATTTCCTTGGAAATGTGCATACAAATGAAGATTACTTTTTTTATATTTAAAGTTCTTTGACATAATGCTATTTTGTCGAAATTCAAGCCATTGCTCGATCACTGAGGTCCTTGCGGACTTTGTAAGGCAGATTTAAAGGCCGTCCGCAATAAAGTTCTTGGGCTGTGATCCTCTTAATCAGCCTAAAAATTAATAACGCTGGTAATTTACGACTAAGCGGAGCAATGGCGGGGGTTCCTCACATCTTCGGCGAAAAACTTATATGCAAACACTAAAACGTTTGTCTGCTCTTCTTGTTACGAGTCCCAAGCCATAGCAACGGATTCGGGCAAGCTAACGTGCGTGTCTGCCAGAGGCCGACACGACAGACTGAACTTAGCTGTGAGAGCGGGTGCATCTTCCTTAGTGCTCCGCGTTAAAACTCCAGCAATCCGACCCTCGCTACAGGGGACTCTTGCGTCCTCGACAGCCGGCTACATTGAAGAGTGTTCGCCTGATCATAATTTTCGAATCTTCAGGTGAGCCCCTAAGCTAGTCATGCTCCGCTGGTCATTAATTATCTTTATTTCAGCGTTACCGGCCCCAGATGGGTGCCCTGTAATTTGTGTGCAGTAGGGGTTAGTTCATTCGGGGTTAGTGTCCACTAGGTCGGGTGGAAGCACACAATTTATCAACTTGGTCTGCGATTGCGGAGGAACTTTTTATTTTATTCGTGTGTAAAATGAGATTAAAAATTTCTAAGGGTATTGTGAAAAATTTGGATTTCATTTGTGCGTGATAACAGGTGTTGGAATTTTTTGTTTCCGAAGCGTAAGACCGTTACTTTTCAAGTTAAATCTGAAACAGAAAGTGGAAAATGAAATTGTTTTTGATTGTTAGCAAATTTCTTGATTATAGGGAAATGTGCTCACAAACGTTGAATAATTTTGGTCACTCCCAGTTACATGGAAATTAGCATTCGGGGCTAAATTTGTTTTCACCTTTTTATTGTTTAGAATTCAATTATTAATTTTCCGAGAATTTAATACAGAGAAAATTCGTTATTTCAGTGTTGAATAAATGGGTGAACTGAACTGATGCTGTTTTTATTGAGTAGATAAATCAAGGATAGGGTCATTCTGAAGCCTATTTTTTGTGCGTGAAAAATTTCTTGGTTATCTAGAATGCAATTTAACATGAAATCAGGGCTTTCTTCATTCGGTTCAACGTATAGAAATTGAAACCCTCTTAGTTATTCGAACTCATGTATAGTGATACAATACATTTAGCACCGTTGTGAGGAAGATTTTTAAGACCCTCTCAATTTATTTGCAGATTTCAATTAATCTGTTCAACTCCGAATAAATTCATGAAGTTTCTCTACACAACGATATGAAATGTTTAAATGCTTGTTGTAAAATTGCAGGGAACGCCGACTTTATAAGTAATGAATTTTGTTCTGTGGAAATATTGTGATAATTTGAAATTTAACAATCAAGGGGTGGTGCGACATGACCCTCAAATAATTCCTTGATTTTGAATATACTCATTTTTCTTGATCCACAGGCAAGTCAGAGTGGTATGGTAGGAGTAAGTTAAATCCATGTTTTAGGTTCCGTAGATTTCCCCTAGGTGTGTCATGACGGCCCTAAGTGTGTCATATAACACACTAAAGTGTGTCATGTCGCCCCCATGACACACAATTGTGTGCCGCTTTTGCGACAAACGTATGACACACTTAAGTGTGTCAAAATGACCCTATATTTTTTCTCTGTGTGTATCAGGTTTGATTGGAAATAAAGCATCCTAAGATGCCGAGGTTTGTTTGTTTTTTGTTTCATTAAAATTAGAAAGTGTCATATACGAAGTGAAAAGTTTGACGAGAATAAGAGATAGTATCATTATACACGCAGAGAAGCTAAAAGTGACTTCTATTCGTAAACAAAACGTTCCAAAAACGTCATGCCCCTGCGACGAAAGCAGAACAACTTTTGCTGATTATACCCGAAATGTAACATGGTGTTGAGCAATAATAATATGACGCCTTTTCTGCATTATTACACTGCATAGTGTAGATACAGAGGAAAAAAAGGCAGCGGACAAATCTTGCCTACCTTATCTACATGTATTTCATAATTTTGCGGATTTTAACTATAGTCGTTGAATGAACGATTATAATTTCACTGAAGTAGTGCATACTTCGTAGTAAAAAACTGTTGATACATATCTGTGCTTCTCAGTGTAGGCAGTGCCTACTTTGCCTTCTCAGAAGACACTCGTCAGCAACATACAGGGTGTCTCAGAATAAGAGGCAAAAGATTGCCCACCAAGTAGAAGACGTCCGAATAAAAACTTTTTCTTCAATGAAATTTTCCGAAGAAAGAGACATTGAGATATTAGCCGTTTATTGTTTTAAAGGATAAAATTTAATGACTAAATTACCCGTAATATTTATTTTGAATTTACGTTGATCGAGCAAAATGTTCTAGTTGCATGACCTCCTAGACCTCCTGACATGACTCGACTCTATTTCATTTTTCGGGGACACTTGAAGAGCCATGTTTGTGCTTCACCCATTGAGGCTGAGTTAGACCTTGTGGCCAAAATTGCAGTGGCTGCTGGTTAGATACCTTAAGGAAGTAACTAATGACTTTTACAAATTCAGCGTAAATTTTACACATATAGTAATCTCAAGATGCGATAATTAAGTGGTCTTATACTCACTTATTTTCGTTTTTTTACGTGCAACAGTTAAAATGCGACGCAAGCAAAGGACCTCCTACCGGAGGAGTTCGTTTGAAGGAATATTTTCCCGAAGAAAACGTCGCTGCATCTACGGGGAAATGCGCAAACGTGAGTTCTTCTAATCAATTATCACTTGTCTAAAGAAAAGTGGTGAAGAAATGGTTATCGGCAAATTATTTGCGAGCGAAGTTAGCGCAGGAAGTGGAAAGAAAAAAGATTCTCTCAATTATTTGGCGACCATTTTTTCAATATTTTTCCTTTCTCATTCTCTCTTCCAACTTCTCAACTCTACGAAATATTTCAATGTCTTCACGTGTTCAAATACAAAGGAAACCTCTCACAATTTTTTTCCTGCACTAGGTCAATCGTTAAAATTCTATACCTCTGCCATGCTAAAAATTCAACGTTTCGATGAAACTATTATATTCAGGCTGAAAAAATCAAATAGATCAAATTTTTATAGTCACATCGATATAAATGTCAATCAATTGCTCAAGCACAAGCAGACCCAGTAAAAACACAAGAAATACATTGTAAGACGACTAGATGTGAGTAGTTTCCGTAAAAATATCGAACACCAGCAGACTGGCTAATATTGCACAGCAGTTACATGTTCATTGCACCAGAGACACAGGAGAAATGGTCGAACAAGCTTATGTTTCAAACATGTAGGCTGCATTCCTATTGAGTAGTTTAAAGCAACGAAATAATTAGAATTTTTCATTGAGGGTCGGTTTAAGGTGTTGAATTTATAGTGCATCTATAATTTGGATATGCTCTTTTTTAACTACATGATACAGAATTTTTGTGTTTGGATAAAGATCTTCATGGGAGCGCTTTCCAACCATGATGACTAAGGAATCGATTAAAAATATGGCCATGATATTTATGCGCAGTTATTCGTTTCTTTAGAGTCATCTTAGTGATGCTAATGTTTATTGAGAGACTACGTTCTCTTCTTTCGCACTTATATTGATTTATTACATTGGCATTGTCAAGGTTCGAAAACTTCTGACAAAGATTTAATTTCCTAATTTTAAGAGGAAAGTCGAGAAGAAGAAGACCTTCAACATCAGACTCCTGAAAACAAGAATCGGCATGACGCGAAGGACGAGTACAGTGACATTAATGACCGGGGGACTTGTGAGTCAGACCATGATGGTCAAAATGACTCGAATGATGGCGAGTACAGTGACATGACTGACCGGGGGACTTGTGAGTCAGACCATGATGGTCAAAATGACTCGAATGATGGCGAGTACAGTGACATGACTGACCGGGGGACTTGTGAGTCAGACCATGATGGTCTAAATGACTCGAATGATGGCGAGTACAGTGACATGACTGACCGAGGGACTTGTGAGTCAGACCATGATGGTCTAAATGACACCAACAACTCGTCCAACACAGCTAATGATGAGGAACACGAAGTAAATGATACTTGCGAAAATTATAGTGTAAGTGAAGTGTCTCAGGACTATAACTCGAGTAGCTATCCGAGAACGCACCGGCATGAGCACCAATACGGGTCCCAATGGGAGCTGAGCCAAGTAAATCTCCAAGATTATTGCGAGGAAAGATAGCAAAATGAATACCATTATAACGCCGATAATGAACTTTCCGATGCGGTAGAATCGGACGACCGAGAGGAACCGATCAGTGGAAGAGAGTCTTATTTCAGAAATGTATACCATTCTGTAAGTACCCATGACTACCAAACAGAAACAAGGAATGATGTAGGAGAGTATTTCCGAAAGCAGTGCATGCTAATAGAAAAAAGGACAACAGAAGAAACCTCGATGAATACCTACGACACGGAAAAGGTAAGCACTATCACCTGAGAAAACATTTCACATAAGAAGTCATGGTTGTCCCCCTAGTGACACATTTGAACCACGGCACGAGCGGCACAATGCTCTTTTGACAGGAATAAGACAGGAAAATGAAGGATGTTGCATGAGATTTTACGAAAGGCGTACGTTTAGGAAGAGTTATACTGGAAAGCCTACTTTCAGCTTCCTGCTTGCTTGCCGTGACTCATCTTGTCCTTTGAAACAGAAAATTGTTTACCTGAAAGGTCAGGAAGACACCAAAGACATACATAAAGTTTTTTTGCCAGAAAAGGTGAAAGGTATAAAGAGCCACAAGCCAACAAAGCGACATGCAAGTCGAACAGGAAGAATGAAGACTCCTTGGAGAGAAGGTCGTGCAGGAAGGGCCTTCAAACGTTTATTACGGCCAATTTGCCTGTTTGGAAGGAAGTAGTAATACTTCTACGAATATCCGCTCTCTCAGCAATTCGAGCAAACTCGGGCAGAAAATTAAGAATGCCGGTAAAATGTCCTTAGATGACGACACGGATCTCCCATTAACGATTGTGAAACCTCGCAACGAAGACGCCGCAAAAAATAAAATCCTCCCTGGGTTTGTGCAAGAATTTGATTGCATAAACTTCAAACTTGTTATGCAGTCTGAGCATGAGCTTCGACAGCTAGCTAGAATACATAATGTAACACTTCATTTGGATTCGACTGGTGGTTTCATTAGTGGTTTCAAAGCGGACGCCTGCCTCTACCACGCTGTGGTTGTTTCATCCGAAAAAAAAGCAACTCCTCTGTCGGCAATCTCGATGTTTTCAAAAAACAGTACATAAAACGACATAGAAAGTATGTTGGCAACCCTGCAGCACAACTTTAGGCAAGTGATTGGGAAGGAGTTCAAACAGAAGTGTATTGTTGTAGACCACAGTTTCGCTTTCCTGCATGCTATTACAGCTGCATTTAAGCTAGGCGATCTGCACAACTGCATCGACCGGCTGTGGATGCACCCCAATGAGGCTGAACTGGACTGCGTTTGTATAAAATTATGCAAAGCACACTTCATGAAAACTATTGCACAAAAGTGTACGATATACTATCCTGATATGATGAGTAAAAATCGTAGTGTAATCAAACAGTACTTCGCTTAAATGGCAGAAGCTTCCAATAAATCAGACCTGTATGCAGTCTTCAGAAATTTAGCAAAAGTATTGCAAAGCCCTTTTCTTGAAGATGAAATAGCGTCTTTCATCGACCGTGATAGTTGCATTGATACCGACTTCGAAACTAGTGAAAATCTTGACACATTAGTGGTAGAAGAAGCAGGAAGATACAGGGACAAATCCGCTGTACGTAAAAAGTTCGTGGCTCTGGCTGAAGACGTAAAAAAGTACGTGGCTATTGACGGAGAGAAAAGTAATCCTCTTTATTCCCCCAAGATGATGGAGGACATATTGACTTACTGCATGCCATTTACGCCACTCTGGTGTGGAGTGCAAGGTGGCACGGAAACCAATGGATTAGTGGAAGGGTGGCACAAAATTGTGAAGATAGATAAACTAAAGAATGAGCGAACTTCACCAGCATCCTTCGATCGCAAAATGTACACACAGATAAAAGGGCGTTGTAGAGAAGCTGGTGATGATTACGAAGTTGTTAAAAAGAAACGTAAAGCAAATGGAGGAGACGACCAGTACGTAGAGCGTTGGTCGAACAAGAAGAAAAACACAAAGCAATCATACGCCGAAAGAGCGAAAGAAAAATTCAAGGCATTGTAAGATCGTCGAAAAGAGTACTGTGATGAGCCCAGAGGAAAATGGGAGCATGTAACAGATTTCTTGAAACTGAAAAAATTTCGACATGGAAGCATTTCTACATCACCACGCAAAAAAGAGCCTAGCAAGAAAATGAAATGTATTGAAGAGATTGACCTGGAAATTAGCCAAGAAAATATGGCTTGCGATAAGACATTCCAGTCAGAAGAAGAACACCTATCGAGAGTATAATAAAAGTCTCATACGCTTCCTGGGGAGGCATGGATAGAGGTTTTCCTACCCTATCAATAGTCGGTCGATTTTCTCTGTAAGGCTCATTTTAGATGCGTTATAATTTTCGAACTATTCCACGTAAAAATTTGAAATTGGTCTAATTTTAAACATCAATTCATTCGCCAAGGTTGAGTGTATGATAAAAGTCTCATACGCTCCCTGGCGATAAAAGAGAGCAAGGTTCTCCGAGCCCAAAAATCCGCGCTGGCGAATGAAGCGGTGACCTTAGTTATGACGCGCTGTTGCAATGTGCTGGTCATACCCTTGTCGTTTTAGGCCCTGTACCTGCATCTTGGCTTCGAATCCCGGCTCTAGGTGACGTTTTTTTTCTCTGTTGTGGAATAATTATTTCCACGTTTCTTGCTCACGTAGGCTTTTGTGTGGCAATATTATAAGCATGGAAATGTCATAATTTCGTTGCATGATGTAAAACATGTTCTCCGAGTCCCGTGATTGGAATACCAGTCCATGCATAGTAAAAAAAATATATATCTGAATGTCAACCTCGCTGCCTTAGACGCAGAATTATTTCGATCCAGACGTTTAACTTTCAACAAATTACTTATATCGCAAGTCACAAAGCTCGTATTTAACTGTCAGAGTGCACCAGAAACCGTATTCTCAAATATAGATTGTGATAGAAATCGTGTTTCATTTTTAAGCAGCACAAAACGGACATCGGAATCTTAGGATGCTTTGTTTCCAATCAAGCCTGATACCTTTGATCTTGTGCATTGGTTTTTCAAATGCCTTATAACTAACACTATATATAGGACACCATGATGGTTTCCCCCGTAAAGCCGGTACCCATTTCCGACACCTGGGTAGATTGGGGTATTGTGCTTGAGCTTTCACTTATACCTAACGGGGAAAATCGCCGCTCCAGCGCCGGGATACGAACCCTAGACTTCTACATGGAAGGCCGATGCCTTAACCACTGTGCCACGGCGAGCACATTGTCCTCATTCATGTTTTCCGACTAGCGACATGGGTATTACAATATCCATCCATGTGTGGGTATCGCACATGAGTGTGATACACACAGATGAGTGAGACTTCCCTTACTTTGAGATATTTCAAAAACGAATGATGTGTTGTCTGCTCTGAGCAGAATCGCCACCCGGCTCTGGGTGGTGGTTTTCTCTGTTGGGTAACGTGGAAAAATTCAATGCATAATATCCCACTTTACTCAAGTGGGCACCACAGCTATAAGGCATTTGAAAAACCAATGTAAAAGGTGATATGTATCAGGCTTAATTGGAAATAAAGCATCCGTAGATGCAGATATTTGCTTGATTTTGTTTGTTTGAAGAGAAACGAACCTGTCCAACGCTGATTTTGCGACAGAAAGACCGACACTCTTCGCGAACACAAAAATGTATGCATTAGTTGGTATAACGCCCGGCGGGACGTGAGTTATAAACACTGTATGTGATTTCAAATCATTCTTCACTTATGTGAGAGAATGAACGAAAAATAGATAGTATCGATGTTATCGGTGAAATTAAAGAGAGCTAAAAATATACAAGAATGAGCAAATAACGATAACGAATGGGTTAAATACAATCAGAACTAATAACCTAGTATATATTTAAGAGCTTTAAAATGTCATTTATGAAGTTTTGAATAGCTTTATTAGGTTTCCTCAAAGCGTTACTGCAGAAATAGAAAGTTAGTATCAAGTTCTTAGTTGGAAAAGACCCCTCCTAGAGAGTGAGGAGGTCTCTCACATCCCTCTCAGGGAGGAAGGAAATCTATGACTGCTTTAGAAGGCTGGAGATAAAAATTCTCGTGCCCTCCTGGAGGGCAGGCAGCAAGGTCGGCCGATAAGTCTCATTTTCCGCTGACTCTAATTTCTAAACTATTGATTGCACCTTCGAACTTCAAATAGCACGGATCATCGACGAAATTATATTTTCTTCATCATCCAAGACGAGTTGATCGCGTGTCTTTTTTTATATCTGCCGCTCGTTTTCCGAAGCGCGTCGTTGTAACTATTTAAAATCCAGTTTTTTTCTTGTGTAGGGAGTAGGCTGTATTTCCAGCCCCACTATATAGGCCAACTGCCAAAAATCAGCTGGCCGTAAATAGTGAGGCTAAAATTTGGGGACGCACTATGCCTTTATTGTAACAAACAAAGTAGATTCATTCCATGCTTAATGTTATACTCTCCAGTATAACTGTCTGTGGTCTACGACCAAAGAAAAAAAGGAAACAACGCTAAGAACTGGAGGAGGTGACTGGCCAGCATTTACTTCAATTTAAAATTCCAAAAGAGCCACGTAAGTCTGAGTCTGCGATAATATAATCACATTTATACATTCTAGAAGAATCGTCTCGTCAGGACGGATACCGAACTTCGATAAGACGCGAAAACGCCAACAGAAAATGCCATGAACATCGACGTACGATTACACGTTGTATTTTCTTAATGTTATGTTTTCTAAATGGGGATTTTAGTATAACTATATTTATAGAATTAATTATCCATGTAATTGAATTGTTTAGGAAGTAGCTCCTGTTTATATCCTAGAGCGCTTATATCAAAATTAATAATTAGCGTCTCAGGAAGTAGCGTCGACCGAGAAGGTTGCCTTCAAGGGACGCAGGCAGGCGGGCAGTAGGGCGCGGGCGGCGAATCGAGAAACAAGTGCGGCTGTGAACGTTAAACTGCCTCGGTCCAATTAGAACTAAGGGTAAATACCTCTTGCTATTAAAGATAACGAAACTTACTACGCCCAGTTAAATATCAACATATTCGCGCCCTCAGCAATATAAATAACCAACGTTAGCACGCTTTCGCTATTCAAATTGACCAAATAGTGCCATCGAGCGTAACTCCAAACGTCAACTGTCAGCCATGACGCGGAGACCGTGGACCTGGTGCGAGAGATCAGCATGTCGACATCTGCCCACAACCCAGATGAGCGTTCCCCTCGTAAACCTGTCTAGATGCTCATGATTCAAACTTCTAAGTATGTAGGATGCGTATTCTGTCATGGAGTTGATAACATTCAAATAATTTATTCCCTTTTCATTTAAAGATGCATTTTATTTACCCTTTGTAGTGAGATGAGTATGGAGGAAAGAAAGATGATCGTTTTATTACCGCTAAGACGTTACCGAAAATCGCAGAAAATATGTCATTTGAACATAATATTAATTAAATCGAAAATATTCCCTTTAAGGGTGGTGGCAGCTCCAATTATACTTTATTATGATTAATAAAGAATAAAAATATAACAAATGTGGCGAATATATATAATGTCACGATGATGAAACGATACGGAAAGATCATGCACCAGAGAATGATCTAACACACAATCCATTACAATGCTGACAGCGGTGTGGGATTTCTGCCCATTTCAATAATCGAGAACGAGATCCATTATAACGATGTGACATCGGTGGGATCAAAACATACATCCATTACACTTAAGAATAGAAAGTTGCAACTGTACATGGCTCCTCAGTCCCTGCCTCGTAAACATGTTTGATAACGAATTACGCCATATATATTAAGGGCCATTATTTTATGAAATTCTACAATTTTTCTAAAAGAATTATGTCACAAAACGCTACTGGAATAAATAGAGACAAGGTTAGCCAAAAATGAGTTGTACTAAACGTAGCACAACGCGAACATCAAAAAAAAGTACACACTTAAGCCTGCGCAATGAATTTCAGAGCTTGCTCATCTTATAGATGGCAATAAAATTTGTTTCCAAAAACGTTTGCTTAGCTTGGATACTTTTCATTCTTTTATTTTCAGTCATGTGAAACAGAAACATGTGAAGCTCACTGGGGTAGGAATAATTCTCATTTGAAGCAGTAAGCATGTGTAATCTGGCTAGTGAAATATGCACAACGCGCCAGAAAGTAACTCCGCACTGCCTTAATTTTAATTATATTTTAAATTATAGCAAATATTACTAATCATTTGAAGCAAACTTTACACCATAAAATTTTACGCCTTTTAATCTATGGATATGCATTCTCAAATTTATTTTTCTGCCACCCAGTAACTGTGTAGGCGTCATTTTATATGAAATGGACAAAGTCTGCAGGACAAAAAGAAACTCCGCATGTTAGGATTTCGATGTAAATACGCTACAATGTGCGCTTTTAAGCTGCGATCGGGCATTTGCAATTGTTATCAGTGCTAGTGAAGATAAAGTGCTAAAATCTTTAATGAATTTTAGTCATGCCTCGTCTTTCCGTTGATAACCGCAAGGAGATAATTAAACTACACAACGATGGAATATCCAACCGTGAAATTGGTCGTCGATTGAATTGTGACGAAAAAACCGTCCGGCTAACATTGCAAAAGCATCAAGAGACTGGCAGCGTTCATGACATCCCAAAATGTGGACGTCCAAGGATGACATCGGCCAGAGAAGATCATGCCATAAAGATCCGGAGTCTTCGTAACAGATTTGAAAGTGCCCCAGAGCTGCGTAAAGAGTGTGGTGTTATTGGAAAGTGCTCTGTGTCAACTGTCAAGAATCGGCTTAAAGAGTTTAAGCTAAGGGGATGCATTGCCAGACGTAAACCAATGATATCCGCAAAGAGCAGAAAGCGTCGCTTGAATTTCACTAAGAGCCATGAAGAAACAGACGCTTTTTTCTGAAGCAAAGTTCTGTTTAGTGATGATTGCAAATTCAATAGGCTTGGGAGTGATGGCAGGCAATACGTTAGACGCTACAAGGGCGAAGAATTTAAAAAACAGGTGTACAGTATCGACGCTGCTAGGTGTTGGTGGATCTGTGATGGTCTGGGGGGTCATCAGTGTTTATGGTCCCGGGCCTCTAGTTAGGCTGGAAGGCAGGGTAAATTCCGAGAAAACCTCCAGATGCTGGGACAACACTATATTGATTATTTTGAAAGTCTTCCAAATGAAGAATGCATTTTTATGCATGATAATGCGCCTATCCACAAGGCTCGCAATGTGAAAAACTTTCTTCAGGAGCGCAATATCCCTTGTTTAAATTAGCCTGCTCAATCTCCAGACATTAATCCTATTGAGAATGTTTGGTATAACATCAAGCACAAACTACGGCACGAAAACATAAGAAATTTGGAAGAACTTTGGGGTAAAATAAAAGAGGAGTGGGACTGTCTGGATCAAGAGTATTGCCGTAGGTTGATCGAGGGCATGCCGAAGAGATTGAGGTCTGTTAGGGCACAGAAAGGTTATGCCACTAAATATTAACCCAATGAATTTGATAAATCACCAGAATTGTTCAATATTGTTCTTGAATTGAAGTTTTTTGTTGTGCGGAGTTTCTTTTTGTCCTGCGGACTTTGTCCATTTCAAATAAAATGACGCCTACACAGTTACTGGGTGGCAGAAAAATAAATTTGAGAATGCATATCTATAGATTAAAAGGCATAGAATTTTATGGTGTAAAGTTTGCTTCAAATGATTAGTTATATTTGTAATAATTTAAAATATAAAAAAAAAAATTAGGCAGTGCGGAGTTACTTTCTGGCGCCACTGCAGTTAGTGCTTCTTAAAGATTCAGTGATAAATATTATCGGAGCATTAATCTTCATGACTCTAGGATTTAGTTTCATCTACCAAA
Source organism: Platorchestia sp. MABIK (assembly GCA_014220935.1). Classification (NCBI taxonomy): domain Eukaryota; kingdom Metazoa; phylum Arthropoda; class Malacostraca; order Amphipoda; family Talitridae; genus Platorchestia; species Platorchestia sp. MABIK. The sequence goes on along the minus strand of JACJUY010001071.1, from coordinate 162,029 downwards.
AATCATATATCAAAACACAAGTACAAGAAATATGATAATAATGGTAATAATGCAAATGACCGTCGCCCTGCTTCATTGAACTGACGGCTTCGCTGCTCTTAATTGTCAACAGAAATAACAAAGATATAAATGATAACGACTTAGAAAATGGAAAAGAGAGTTAATTTCTGATCTTATTACAAGCTTTTCATTAAAATCAAGCTACAGTTTCAGAGCAACAACTCTTTCATCCTCTCAGGATTCGCATTAACAAACTACAGACAGAAATGGGTACATGTGATAAAATAGAGGCACTTTAATAAATTGATATGATTAATGAGTAACAAATAGCCAGAAAGATTCTACGCATAGGTGAGATATGAACCTAATCATGGTTTCACAATCAACTGCACTTTGCAGGCTAAGGAACAGAGATTTGCGATTTGAAGTGAAACATTTTCCTTTTCCTTACATTCTTGAGCAGTTTTGGTTTTGTGTATGCTCGGGAAGCGGTTTGTATTCACGAGACACTGATGGATGAACTTGCAATTAAGACATTTTATATTCCTTTGCCATAAATATAAATTACAATTCATAATTTGACTATTCTAGCTCATTTGAAGGAATCTCATAGGTTAATTATACCAGCCGCATGAAATGACCTACAACATTCGAGAGATCCAAGTTATTTTTCTAGGCTAATTGTTCGACAGGTAATAACTTCCGATCCGTGCAGTCCAATTGTTTTCCCCTCTTATATCGTGAAATTTTTTGCTTTTCTCAACTAAGGGAAGGGTATTGTAGAATTCTCTTCAAGACAATATTTGATATGGGAACACATTTCCTCCTTCACATAAGTGATGAGGCACGGGTTTTCTCCATTTACCACGGACGTCAAAAATGCCAGTGAGAATGGACCGCAACTCGCTCCATCCATTTGGTGTTGTACCCTTAGACACTGAGTGAGAATTTCTCGTATGTTCTTCACGTTCGCATATAATTTTTCCAAGTACTTTATCACATCAAGACTTGGCGGCCAATTCAAAGAGCACAGGTACTGGACGCGCGCTATGCCTTCTTCAGCTCGGTCGCGACACAATGAGTTAGTCACCACGATCCAATGACTCCCGGTGTCACTAGCTTTCTTGTAACCTTTTTTACTGACCTTTACCGCACATTGCAAATACGAGGTATTTAATATTTGCACAAACAGCTCTGTGTGACAACCCAGCGGCTTCGGTTCGAAAACCGCCAGGGGAGAGTGAATTCTGTATTGTTGGTTCTCCGTGGGAATAAGAGTACAAAAGGCATCAATCTCGTCACTGGAAAGCCAACTCGTTACTTGAATAATATTTTGTTTGTTTTGAGTTGTCAGGTTCAAATCTTTGAGCCACCAAATCTTGCTTGATGTACTTCTGTCTTCCGATTCACAAGTCCCGACACATATGAGGTCTTTTGTATTTCTTTCGTGTTCATTATCCGTATAGGATTCAGACTTAATGTTAGATGTTTTTTTCTTTTTTGTTCGCATCAGGAGGCTCGGATTTGAGATCAACTGCAATTATTCCCTGCTGAGTGCTAAGACAGGTATCAGAACCTTGTTTTTCTGTAATTCATTTACTTCGGTTATCAAGAGAAAATACAGGGGCCAGGTTTTGTGCAATGCTTTCATGTTGCGTGTCATTGGAGAATCTCACCTTTTTTTGGCAATATTCGTTTTTGGAGATATCGAAAGGGTTCTACTACCACGAATTTTTTTCAGTTTCAAAATTGCATGGGCATCTTGGGATCGACCATGCAGAATTTTATTAAATTTAGCTCGAGCTTTCTCAGTGAAAGATTGTGGCCGAGATCCCTGTCCCGACCAGCGCTCCACATACTCGTCTTCGCCTTCATTCACCGCCTTCTTCTTGTGTTTCTTGTTATCGAGCGATACTTCTTTCGCTCTACCCTTCGCTTGTGTATGCATAGTACGAATGAACTCTGCTGGTGAAATTCGTTTTCATGTAGTATGTCCTGTTTCACAATCTTGTGCCAGCCTTCTACTAATCCATTTGTTTTTGTTCCGCCATGCACTCCACACCAGAGTGGAGTGAATGGCATGCAAAACGTCAGTATGTCCTGCAGCATCTGAGGGGAATACAAAGGATTAGGTATTGTTCCTTCAATAGTCATGTTTTTCTTAACATCTTCCGCGACAGCCACGAATTTTTGCCCCACTGCACACTTGTCGCGGTATCTTCCGGTGTTTTCTATTATCAATGCGTTTGTAGGCTCGAAATCGTCAGGGTCAAAGTCAATGGAAACATCACGAGTCATGAGAGGTTTAATTCCCTCTCCAAGAAAAGGATTCAGCAATAGTTTTCATAATTTTCTGAAGACTGCGTAGAAATGCTGTTTTGAATGAGCTTCTGCCATGTCGGCCAAGTACTGCTTAAAACTGCTTCGTTCCTCAGGCTTCATTTTTGGGAAGAATTTCTTAGATTTCTCAGCAATGGTCTTCATGAAGTGCGCATGGCGAAGCTTGACCTGTGTATAATTCAGTTTCGTCTCATCGGGACTCATCCACAGTCGGTCAAGATGTGATGGTAGATCGCCCCGCTCTAGGGCAGCAGTTACTGCATGAAAGTATGCAAAACTGTGGTCGACTACCATGCACTTCGGTGTGAACTCTTTGTTATTAACTAGTCTATAGTTTTGTACGAGGTTTGCGAGCAAACCTTCGATGCAGCTTGTAGTATTTTTTAGATGACATAGAGATTGCTGCTAATGGCGAATCACCTTGTTTTTTTGAAAAACTACTGCATGATAGAGGTAGCTGTTCGATTTGCCTCCTCGCACGATTCCACCAGTGCAATCCAAATGGAGAGTGGCATCCGGGCTTCGAGCCAGCTCGCGCAGCACTTCTTCGGTTTAAAGTATTATTTTAGAGTTTATCGTATCGTTTTCTTGCACAAAACCGTGGATTATTTTTTATTTGCTTTGCCAGAGGCCTTAAAGCCCTCGATGGTTAACTGTAAGTCAGAGTTTTCATCCTGAGAAAGTTATTGCGATTCTTCATCATCTGTCCAAGTTTCCTGATACGATTCAGGGACGAAATTTTCGTTGTATCCGTACTATCTCCCAAATTGGCAAATTGTTTATAGTCAAAACTCGACGTGCCTTTTAGTAAGACAGCCTGTCCAATGCATCGTTTTTCCTCTAGTTTTACCTGCTTCTTACTAATTTTATGGTTCTTATTCGCTTCGTGTGCTTCCAGCAAATAGACTGTACAACTTCCCGCTATTTCTTCCTGCACGTTGAAACAGACACTTTTTTACTTCAGGTCACAGAGCGGGTCTTGGCAGCGAACTAGGAAACTAAAAACGGGTTGCCCTGCAAAATGCGAGCTCGGATAAAATTTCCTCTTGTAAAATGTGCAATGACACTCTTAATTGAGATTTTGGATGCCTTTCAACAGAGCAATGCGCCTTTCATGTCCTCGTTCAAAAATATGTTTATTATTGCAACCGTTCAGCATTACAGTAAACCGTTCTCTCAAACGATAAATCTGATTCTTCTTTGCTCTCATGAAGCTTTCGAAATTATCTTCAACTGCTCTTTTTTGCGCTGCCAGTTGCCATTCCATAAAAAAGTTATCGGTCGTACTTTCGTAGTTTCGTTCACAATTTCCGGACAACCTGTTTGTGTTCAAGTTGTCGTCTGAGCCGTCATTTTCTTCAAAATTTCGTTCACTTTCATCGGCGTCGTTACTCGCGGAATCATTTCCGGACAACCTGTTTGGGTTAAAGTTGTCGTCTGCGGCGTAATTTTCTTCAAAGTTTCCTTCACTTCATCGGCGTCGTTACTCACGGAATTATTTCCGGACAACCTGTTTGGGTTAAAGTTGTCGTCTGAGGCGTCATTTTCTTCAAAGTTTCCTTCACTTTCATCGGCGTCGTTACTCGCGGAATCATTTCCGGACAACCTGTTTGGGTTAAAGTTGTCGTCTGAGGCGTCATTTTCTTCAAAGTTTCTTTCATATTCATTGGCGTCGTTGCGTTGACGATTCCGGTCATTACAAAATGATGTCCCCTGCACCTGCGATGGATTGTTTCCCCTGCGTGAAAGACCTGCAATTTGATTTAAAGGGAAAACCCGCTATCCAGTGGATGGTTGGTAATTGTAAAAAAATATGTCATGCTCATTTTGGAGCCCATCATTGGTACAATTGCAAATGCTTATATAAGTAAGAAATTTACCAAGCTCAATTGAGTAAAGGAACTCGCAAATGAGGATTTCTCCGTAGCTACTGCTGCTGCTACTTCAAATTCTGCGTGGAAGAATTCATTTAGAGGGACCGCCCCTGCAGGGGTGTCTGGGAGAGCTTTGCACTGACGCTGGAGAGGAAAAGTACCTAACACTAGCAACGTACAGCTCTAAGAACGGTCTTCATTTGTGACACTTCGGTGTATCAAGCATAAAGAGAAAGCGAGGGGGAGGGAGACGAAGAGATAGAAGGAGGGAGAAGAAGAGGGAAGAGTAGGGAGGGGAAGAGAATGAAGGAGAGGAGTGAGAGAGGGAGGGAAGGAGGGAGCGAGGGAGGGGAGAGATAGAGCGAGAGAGCGAAATGGCGGGAGTCAGTGTGCGATTAAGTGAAAAAATGCTCACGAAAAAATAAATGCATGGTATTCCTCATGCCGGTGACACACTTGAAGTTTCGTTTCCGATCTGCTTTGTTTACCCTCGCCGCTCTAACATTGTGTATTGTTTACATATTGGGCGGTAAGGCGGCCGTCTCGCACCTCCGTGTAGCAAGGTAGTGCTCTGTAACGTGAATCGAGAACAACTTCTCGCATTATTGTTATATCGTCGTCGATTAAAGAGAAAGCAAAAAATTCACTTATTTGCAGGGTTGCGGAGTCGGAGGAATAAATTAGCGACTCTGGCTCTAACTCAGACTGCACATCTTCAGAATTTTGGGACTTCAACTCTACCTATTCATAATTTATAAGATGACTATTTTATTTTTGCATGTTTGTAGGTGATGCAATGTGTACATATGTTTACCATTTTTTTTTCGAACGACTTTTAAATTGGCAACAGAATTTTGAAAATCAAGTTGTAATATTACGAGTGCATACGACCCGTCGAAAATTTTTACACAATAAAATACTAAGTGTCTCCTTAAACAAATAATTTCATAAATAGATTTAGGTATTTCTTGTGCATAATTTCTCTTATGTTATTACAATGGAAATTCCATTGAATAAATAAAATTGATTAGTCCGTCTCGGTTGGTTGGTCTGTCTCCCTTTCACGCTCGTAAAAGATGCTTAATGATCGTTTCTGCGATATACAGAAAGATCATCATATTGTGATATATCGGTATTGTCCCAATACCGATATTGTTTACCTGACAACATTTCAAAATCTTCATTATGAAGAACTAATTAATTATATAATGCCGAGAAAGAGATACTATTTCCCGCACGGAGGTGCGAGACGGCCGTCTTACCGCCCAATATGTAAACAATACACAATGTTAGAGCGGCGAGGGTAAACAAAGCAGATCGGAAACGAAACTTCAAGTGTGTCATTGGCATGAGGAATACCATGCATTTCTTTTTTCGTGAGCATTTTTTCACTTAATCGTACACTGACTTCCGCCATTTCGCTCTCTCGCTCTATCTCTCCCCTCCCTCGCTCCCTCCCTCTCTCCCTCTCTCACTCCTCTCTTCATTCTCTTCCCCTCCCTACTTTTCCCTCTTCTTCTCCCTCCTTCTATCTCTTCGTCTCCTTCCCCCTCGCTTTCTCTTTATGCTTGATAGACCGAAGTGTCACAAATGAAGACCGTTCTTAAAGCTGTACGTTGCTAGTGTTCGGTAGTTTTCCTCTCCAGCGCCATTGCAAAGCTCTCCCAGACACCCCTGCAGGGGCGGTCCCTCTAAATGAATTCTTCCACGCAGAATTTGCAGCAGCAGCAGCAGTAGCTACGGAGAAATCCTCATTTATGAATTCCTTTACTCTATTGAGCTTGGTGAATTTCTTACTTATATAAACATTGGCAATTGTACCAATGATGGGCTCCAAAATGAGCATGACAAATTTTTTTACAATTACCCACCATCCACTGCATAGCGGGTTTTCCATTTAAATCAAATTGCAGGTCTTTCCATCCATCGCAGGTGCAGGGGACATCATTTTGTAATGACCGGAATCGTCAACGCAACGACGCCAATGAAGATGAAAGAAACTTTGAAGAAAATGACGCCTCAGACGACAACTTTAACCCAAACAGGTTGTCCGGAAATGATTCCGTGAGTAACGACGCCGATGAAATGAAGGAAACTTTGGAGAAAATTACGCCTCAAACGACAAATTTAACCCAAACAGGTTGTCCGGAAATGATTCCGCGAGTAACGACGCCGATGAAAGTGAACGAAACTTTGAAGAAAATGACGGCTCAGACGACAACTTGAACACAAACAGGTTGTCCGGAAATTGTGAACGAAACTACGAAAGTACGACAGATACCTTTTTATGGAATGGCAACTGGCAGCGCAAAAAAGAACAGTTGAAGATAAATTCGAAAGCTTCATGAGAGCAAAGAAGAATCAGATTTATCGTTTGAGAGAACGGTTTACTGTATGGCTGAACGGTTGCAATAATAAACATATTTTTGAACGAGGACATGAAAGGTGCATTGCTCTGTTGAAAGGCATCCAAAATCTCAACCAAGAGTGTCATTGCACATTTTACAAGAGGAAATTTTATCCGAGCTCACATTTTGCAGGGCAACTCGTTTTCAGTTTCCTAGTTCGCTGCCAAGACCCGCTCTGTGACCTGAAGTAAAAAAGTGTCTGTTTCAACGTGCAGGAAGAAATAGCGGGAAGTTGTACAGTCTATTCGCTGGAAGCACAAGAAGCGAATAAGAACCATAAAATTAGTAAGAAGCAGGCAAAACTAGAGGAAAAACGATGCATTGGACAGGCTGTCTTACTAGAAGGCGCGCTGAGTTTTGACTATAAACAATTTGCCAATTTGGTAGATAGTACGGATACAACGAAAATTTCGTCCCTGAATCGTATCACGAAACTTGGACAGATGATGAAGAACCGCAATAAACTTTCTCAGGATGAAAACTCTGACTTACAGTTAACCATCGAGGGCTTTAAAGCCTCTGGCAAAGCAAATAAAAAAAAAATCCACGGTTTTGTGCAAGAAAACGATACGATAAACTCTAAAATAATACTTTAAACCGAAGAAGAGTTGCGCGAGCTGGCTTGAAGCCCGGATGCCACTCTCCATTTAGATTGCACTGGTGGAATCGTGCGAGGAGGAAAATCGAACAACTACCTCTATCATGCAGTAGTTTTTCAAAAAAACAAGGTGATTCGCCATTAGCAGCAATCTCTATGTTATCTAAAAAATACTACAAGCTGCATCGAAGGTATGCTCGCAAACCTCGTACAAAACTATAGACTAGTTAATAACAAAGAGTTCACACCGAAGTGCATTGTAGTCGACCACAGTTTTGCATACTTTCATGCAGTAACTGCTGCCCTAAAGCGGGTCGATCCACCATCACATCTTGACCGAATGTGGATGAGTCCCGATGAGGCGGAACTGAATTATACACAGGTCAAGCTTTGCCACGCGCACTTCATGAAGACCATTGCTGAGAAATCTAAGAAATTCTTCCCAAAAATGAAGCCTGAGGAACGAAGCATTTTTAAGCAGTACTTTGCCGACATGGCAGAAGCTCATTCAAAACAGCATTTCTACGCAGTCTTCAGAAAATTATGTAAACTATTGCTGAGTCCTTTCCTTGGAGAGGGAATTAAACCTCTCATGACTCGTGAGGTTTCCATTGACGTTGACCCTGACGATTTCGAGCCTACACACGCATTGATAATAGAAAACACCGGAAGATACCGCGACAAGTGTGCAGTGGGGCAAAAATTCGTGGCTGTCGCGGAAGATGTTAAGAAAAACATGACTATTGAAGGAACAATACCTAATCCTTTGTATTCCCCTCAGATGCTGCAGGACGTACTGATGTTTTGCATGCCATTCACTCCACTCTGGTGTGGAGTGCATGGCGGAACAAAAACAAATGGATTAGTAGAAGGCTGGCACAAGATTGAGAAACAGGACGTACTACAAGGAAAACGAACTTCACCAGCAGAGTTCATTCGTACTCTGCATACACAAGCGAAAGGTAGAGCGAAAAAAGCATTGCTCGATTACAAGAAACACAAGAAGAAGGCGATGAATGAAGGCGAAGACGAGTATGTAGAGCGCTGGTCGGGACAGGGATCTCGGCCACAATCTTTCACTGAGAAAGCTCGAGCTAAATTTAATAAAATTCTGCATGGTCGACCCCAAGATGCCTATGCAATTTTGAAACTGAAAAAAATTCGTGTTAGTAGAACCCTTTCGATATCTCCAAAAAAGAATATTTAAAAAAAAAAGGGAAATTCTCCAATGACACGCAACATGAAAGCATTGCACAAAACCTGGCCCCTGTATTTTCTCTTGATAACCGAAGTAAATGCATTACAGAAAAACAAGGTTCTGTTACCTGTCGTAGCACTCAGCAGGGAATAATTGCAGTTGATCTCAAATCCGAGCCTCCTGATGCGAACAAAAAGGAAAAAACATTTAACATTAAGTCTGAATCCTATACGGATAATGAACACGAAAGAAATACAAAAGACCTCATATGTGTCGGGACTTGTGAATCGGAAGACAGAAGTATATCAAGCAAGATTTGATGGCTCAAAGATTGGCGTCACTCCGCAATTCAGTTTTAGTTTTCTGAGAGTTCTGTAACTTTTCAGGGCGTTCCGCATTTTAGGACTAGTAACATCAGTTCCAAGGAACACTTCCACAGTTGTTTACCCAGTTCCGCGGTGGGCTTTGGGGCGATTGGTTGACCAGAAAGTGCTCTGTGAATATTGTATAACCCAGTGACACAGGGAAAAAAATTTTCTTTGGTTCCGTGTTAGTGAGTGGAATCTTTTGGTCAAAAATAAAAAGTGTCATCGATAGTAAATAAAATACCTCCGTCACTGAAGAAATTCATCGAAGCGCGGGATAACGGCGGGTGTAACTATGAATCACTTAGGTGTTGGAGGCTCACGCCGCCCTCATCGTCCGCAAGGGCGGTGAGGGTTTGATTTGCTCTCCTCACAACCGTCCTGTAAATAACTCAGGGAGAAGTCGGGCTACGCTCTCTCGAAACCCCGCGCCACCTAGACAGGGTGGCGCTAGTGTCAAAAGCTAGTCGATGCCCCCCCCTTCTAGCATGATCGCCTGTGCTGCATGCCAGATACCGCCATTCTTCAGATCATTCGCTATCAAAACTACATGTTTATTTGGATAAGAAGACAGAAACATTAAGAATTTTACAATTATATATTCCTGTCGTAATTTTCGTCATGAAATGTGAGAATTTCATTTACATTTCATTCTTGTGGGGGAATATAAATAAAAGATATCAACTGACCGAATTCTGGAGACAATAAACAACATCGGCATCTACGGATGCTTTATTTCCAATTGAAGCATGATACATATCACCTTTCACATTGGTTTTTCAAATGCCTTAGAACTAACACCAGGACGCCATGACGCTTTCCCCCGGTCAAAGACCGGTACCCATTTCAGACACCTGGGTAGAGAGGGGTATTGTGCTTAGAATTTTTCTCCTATACCCAACAGAGAAAATCGCCACCAGCGCCGAGACTCGAACCCGGGTCTCCCTGCACGGAGTCAGGTCCTACACACACACGGCTATGGCGAACAATGAACGAACTACTTGGAGAGTCGGTAGCTAAACATACACATTTAAAGATTGTCTTCGTTTTGTGTCGCAATAGTTCGTCGTCAGGCGAAGTGAACAATATTTATGTTCAAAAAGCTGTCGTTGCTTAGTTATTCCATAATTAAGTTAATAATGCAATGTTCCTATATCTCCTGCCGATTTCAAAATGTTAGACTCGGCTTCAACCCCGTGTGACCTCAGAATTTTAGATTACTTGCATATCTTCAAGCGAAACCCTCATTTGAACAATATGGACAGTTCGTTCCTTTTGCAAATGGTGAATAGGTAGATTCCTGGTCAGTACCAGCCTAATTTTATTTCATGCATATGCGTCACATGTATTCTTTTTGTGCTTCTGTATTTTAATCTTTGTTTTCATCCGTCTTATCCCTTGTATTTTTACTTTCATGATTCATTTTTAGTACCTTCAACAATTTATTTTACTTTGATCTTACATTTCAGACGTAATTCTTTTGTTTTTCGTTTGAACTGATGAAGGAGCTGGACTCCGAAACGTTTTCTTAGTAAAGGTGAGGAATTTTATAGGAATTTTCATCGTTTTTAAGTTTCTGATAAGGTTGAGATTAAAGCAAACCAATGACGTGTTCAGATATATTAAGTTAATATAATTACAACCTGCTGGCTGATAACTATACGTAGATAACTCTAGTTTGTGCAGGATATTTCACGACAAGAGGTACACAATTTCACAAGCAGAACTTGGCCAGATGAGCAATTCTTTTTCTATGAAATTTCAGATACTTTTTGGGATTTTGAGATTTAAGCAGTTTATTGTTATAAAGTATGAAATTTTATGATACAATCACTCGCAATAGTTAGTTTGAATTTAAGTTACAAGCCCTTGTTCTCTCATCCTAATAAACATGTAGTTTCGAGGGAGAATGATCTGTAGAATGGCGGTATCTGGCAGCCATCACAGGTGCAAGGGTGGTGGTAGTGGTGTGTGTTATGGTGACGGTGATGCGGCTAGATTTAGAAACATCCTGCACAAACTAGCATTTTCTACGTATAGTTATCAGACAGCAGGTAGCAATTATATAGATATAAATATTGTTCACTTTGCTTGACAACGAACTATTGTAACACAAAACGAACAACAGTCTTCCAATGTGCGTGTTCAGCTGATATCTATTATTTATATTCCCGCAAAAGAATGAAATACTAATGAGATTCTCACAACTTATCATGCCAAAAATTACGACAGTAATATATGATTGCACAATTCGGGACATTTTTGTCTTCTTATCCAAATAAACATGTAGTTTCGATAGAAAATGATCTGTAAAATTGCTGTATCTGGCAGCCATCACAGCCATCACAGGTGTAGTGGCAGCGACATCAAGGCAGAACCTGCGGAGCTCGAGGTACTGGTCTGGTCCTGCCACAATTAAAGGAACCCTGGTGTTTAGGAAGAAAGACGTGCCTCAGATGTGGAGGTCCAAGATTTTGCTTACGGTTGATGGCCAAGGATTGAGCTAGACTTGCGAATACCCTCACGCCCACACCTGGCTATCGGGTGAGGTCGGGAGCCATGAGGGTGCTGCCTACATCCGTGCCATCGCCGTACGTCTTGGAACCCTGCCCACACCTGTCCGAAGGTCTCGGGGTACTGGGCTGTCGCCTCTATGCGACACTTGTCACGAGAACGGCAGCTAGGGCCATATTTCGCAGACCTGTTCCAAAACCCACGGAGCTCGGATGGGGAGGCACGACAATCTGGTAAAGCTGATGGCGAACCAATTGCGGGCTCGTGGAGACAAGGTATTGCTGTGGCCAAGGGTCCCAATTGCAGGGGGGAGATTCCTTAAGCCCGATCTTGTAGCGACCAAGGACGGCTCATCCGGGGTCATTGATGCTAAAGTGGTGGCCGGTAAGTTCTTCATAACTCATCCGCATAGACGAAAAGTCGAGAAGTACAGCGCTCCCGGGATCGCTGAGGGTGTCTTAGCGATCAAGGGGTGCCCGGTCAGGCTGGTGACCTCTGCCACACTCTGCTGGAGAGGGTGCTGGTCTGCCGATTCGGCTTCTGACTTGGCCTCTCTTGGCACCAGTCGAAGGGAGATCGCGGTTCTGGCTTTGAGGTGTCTGTCCCACACACATGGGATGTTCCGTGTGGGGAGAGCGCGGCCTGGCAACCGTGCAGGGCATCCCAGATGTGAGGGTCAGTCACCCCCGCCGCGATTGGCTTAACGGTTTCCTGTATGGGGCCTTCCCTGGCCCGATTTAAGGATGGCTCCTTGTAAATAACGGGGCCCTTGGCCCTCATTGAGGATAAGACATGGCGATTCGATCTGGTGGAGGCTTGTTCCAGGGTCATCCTCTGTCCCTCCTTGGGGGCGGCCCTGACTGTCCTCGTGTCTGTTGCTGGCGGCACGAGGTGGTGGGTTCTGTCTGAGCGTTGGTGTGGTGTTCCCTAAGACCCTGGGTGCATCCACCCGGTTGCGGTTTGCGTCCACATTCCGAAAAGTAACGATGCCTGGTTCCTTGTGTCACAGTGCTTAAGCCCCTGGTGTTGGTCGCAACTATGCTTGGGGAGGGGTTTTTTGACGTAACCTTCCGGTATGAGGGGCTCCACTCGCCTCGGGGCAGCCATGGCTTTGACCTGGTAGGCGCCTGTGGGAGACCCTGCTGTGGATTTGGGACTTGCTGGTTCTTGTTTACGTTGCGTTGTGTTGGCCCGTGGCTCCCACAGCAGCCATCCATGGGCGGTCCCTGTACATAACCCCACCCTGAAATGCTGCCGCTACTGCGGCGGCGTCGGGTCCTGGGGTCTGTCCTCATATTGAGGGTGGCCCCAGGCTCTCGTTACGCTGCCAAAGAGTTCAAGCGAACCCAAGAACCAAATGCCTCGTCATCTAATTAGTGACGCGCATGAATGGATTAATGACGGGGCCCTGTGTCCTGAAAAGCACAAAATTGGGAAACCTGACAGCCTAAACCCAAAGGCCAGTCAGTCGGTCAAAGGCAAAAAACCAGGTACTCTAACTCACAACAATGTCTGCGCCCCGCCCTCACCGGCAAGCCGGAACATAAGGCGTCAACGCTCTCCTGTTGAACACTAATGTAAAATTACCTCTAATGTCACTCTCACAGTCTAAGACGCTAAACAATTTGGATCAACCCGTTTTACTTTCAACAATAATCCCTCATTTCACTAGTTCCTTCGTTCGTAAGCTCAAATTTAAATTTGGGAGTGCACTTATAGGAGTGTTTTTAACAATGCATCACATGCACAATGTTTTCTGGACCACTTGTTATAAAATGCATTGTTAAAATCAGACCAACGCACCGAAAGGAAATGCATTTTAAATGTGATTTTCTCCCAACCCTTTGTTTAAAAAATTACCCGGTCTAAGTATTACGGTTTCCATGTGTAGATATCAAGTCATGGTCTAAATTTCATGATATTTGAAAGCATTTTTTCGCTCACATTAAAGCATTTGAACGTGTGACGTTATTCATCGGCAATTTTTACTTTTCTACGCTCGTGAGTGCATTAGGACGAAATCATTTTCGGTAGCTAACTTTTCGTATTGCTCCAGCTATGCTGCAAATGTTATGGACTCTGATCCAATGTACGCGCACCCTAAAATGAGTGTTTTAAGCTATGTGTCACATGGATTTTTTTCAGTTACATATATTTACTTGCATTTTCAAAACTAAATTAATTACCGCAAAGAAAGGATGTTAATGTGAGGGTACTTTAACATCTTTTTTCTCTTCTTTCGTTTTATTGAAACATTATAAAAAAGGTCAAGGTTTCGAAGAATGTCATAACTTTGAAGAACCTCATTTTTTAATATTCTTATTCTGGTCATAAAGTGCTCCTGTTAGTTTTTTTTTAGCATTGTGTGGTAATTCTTCTTACTTTTTTACTCTCGTGAATGCATTATGACAACACTATTTTGGCTAGTTAACTTTTTGTACGGCTCCACCTATGTTGAAAATGTCCCGGCTAGCATTGTACAACAATCCTTTTCATGTCTTTGACTCCGATGAACCCTTTACAACAGCACTATTAGCGTAAGTAAGAAATATCATAACAATCTTTCGTTGTGTTGTAGTGAATATTATGTTCTTTCCGAGCTCACCCCTTGGCATACTAGATGATACGTTTGTGTGAAAAATTGTCCCAAATCCCGACTGTCTACCTCATAATTCTAGACACAAGATAAATCAAATCTGCCCATTTTACTTCTAACATCAATCCCTCACACTCATATCACTAGTTCCAATGTTCTTATGCTCATAATTCAATGCGAGTACGCACTAACCAGAGGGTTTCCAGCAATGCGTCATTTGAGTTGTGGTTTCCTTAGTCACCTGTATTTTAACCCCTCAGGGGGATACAACTATTGTATCTATGGGAACTAGCGCTCCCAGGGGGACAATGTGAGGGCCCTAGCTAACGGTTAGGTAGGCTTCCCTGTTGTTAAAATAACACAGGTTTTTGTTTACCAAACGCAACGAAACGCAACGAAACACAACGCAACGAAGCACAGCGCAGCGAGACGCAACGCAACGAAACGCAACGCAGCGAAACGCAACGCAGCGAAACGCAACGCAGCGAAACGCAACGCAACGAAACAAAACGCAACGAAACAAAATGCAACGAAACGCAACGCAACGAAACGCAACGCAACGCAACGAAACAAAATGCAACGAAACAAAATGCAACGAAACAAAATGCAACGAAACAAAACGCAATGAAACACAGTGAAACACAACGAAGCGCAACGAAACGCTGCTTACGACCTAATTTATATGTCTCAGTAGTTTTGTTTTGTAATTGACTTACCTTTATTGATAAACTTTTAAATTGATATTATTATAACTATGAAAAACATCCTTTGGTAGAAATACCAAAGCGACAGCTAAATAGTCTATGACCGAAGCTGTCGTTAAATGAGTTTATTATTATTATTTAGATGCATTACCAAAATCCAACTACCGCGACAAAGAAGAACGTATTTTTTTTTAACTTTTCTCCAAATCATGTTTCGACAATTATCATGAGTATTACGATAATCATGTATGAATGGCAATTAAGGATCTAAATAATTTATTTCAACACTTAATTAACATAGGTATGATGATAACAATGTATGAATACCAATTAATGGTCTCTATGTTGAGGTATTTGAACGCAATTTCTGCTTTTATGTCAATTTAAATGCGCACAAACGCATACATTTATCAACTAAGCGTAACGAAGATTGTGTTCTCTAAGTAACTTATATTTAAATGCACTGTCAAAATCAGATTAGGCAAGGAAAGGAACTCATTATTGATGTGCTTTCCTGTCAATCATTTTTTGATGCAACATTTTACACGGGTATGACAAGACCAATGTGTTATCATTGTTTAAAAACTAATGTATCAACATTTCATGTTATACTTTATTGGAAGTAAAAATTTTTTTTTTATGTTGTCCTACCAAAATGACTGCTGTTATGACAACTGCTTGTGCAAATGAAATGCAAGTGGAAGATTTTGGCGGATCTTCGGACGTGGGTGGAATCATCTCCAATTAAGCGAGATAAGAAAAAGCTGGAAGATAGTAGTGAGATAAGGCTCGCAGAACTCAAGGTACGAAGACCGAATTTGAGAAGAATAATCTGAAGGCTGAAGCCTTTTTGTTCGGAGGAGAGTTACGGGTCTTCGAGAGGGACAGGACGATCGGCCAACGAGGCTACGATTACGTGGTAAGTAAATTTATTACTAGTATTTTCCTTTTGTAGAGACAATTACAGGTATATTTTTCCGATTTAGCTAGTATAGTTATCTTATACCGGAAATAGTAGGTAGAAATTAACTATTATGAGAGTCAACTGGCTCACTCTCCACTGGACTCGGAGAGTGAGCTCGATGACCGTGATGACTTGATGATTAGTAACTCGATGAATGATGGAGTTCTATCAGATTCAGTCCAAGTTACCGTTTATGAAACCCTGCCTGTAACTGTTGCAACTCCTGAGATCATCACTGCTGGAAGCCATAGATCCAGGGCACCCTTAGTAGTAGATAGCTATCCTGGAAGTGCAGAATTATCTCAAGACATTCCAGATACCGATAGTGACATGCTGAGGTTTTTGAATGACAATGAAGCCCCCTCTACTCAGCAATTGGTCAAGCAGAAGAATTCCAACATTTCAGGTTCTAGCCAATCCAGTTTGCAGGAAAGAACCAAATACTCCAAAACTACCAGAGCTGAGCCTGCAACCAGTGTGTTTGCTTTCTCAGGATTAAATACAGGTCCTAGATATTCATCTTGCAGGCAAGTTCATGGTTCAACCCCATCCAGCACAGACAGTTAAGCTGTGCACCAAAGGTCTCACACCTTTCTTGTTGAACCTATTAGTGGAAAAGCAGAGATTGGAAAATTCTTTTCAAATGAGCTGAGACTGTTAAAAGATATTCAGTCATCCATCTTTGCACAAGCAAGCATCATTGATGTAAAGAAAAATTTGAGCCGCAAACTGCTCATTATTAATGTTAAACCTATCAACTTAAAGATGCAATCACACCTGCTCTCGACCTCAAAGATGGGGGATTGGGAGGTCCGATGTTGACTTTCACAAGCCCTAGAACAGTCTCGAGGAGTCACCAGGCCTGTTGGCCTGGACACTGGTGATGAAGAAATTAAGGAATTTCTCAGCTAAAAATACACCAATGTGATCAGTGTCAAGTGAATTACTAAGGGCAAAGACAAAACAACAACCCTATACATTCTCATAACATTCCAAGGACCAGAATTGCCAAAGTATGTTTACCTGGGCTACAAAAGATTTGAAGTCAAAATTTTTGTTGACAAGCCCTGGCAGTGTTTAAATTGTCTGGGATTTGGACATAATGCCTCCAGCTGCAGATTTAAACCAAGATGTGTTGTGTGTTCAGGCCCTCATAATTCAAGAAACTGCACAGAAAAAGAAAATGTAAGCCCGCTCTGCTGCAACTGTAAAGGAAAGCATACAGCTAGCTATGGGATTGTCCTCTGATGAAAAAAGCCAAGGTTGTAGAAAAAGTCCAAGCCAAATGCAAGCTTTCTTACCGTGATGCAGTTAAAATGGTTAAGGATTAGCCTACTAAATTTACTAAAAAAACCGTTACCTCGCCCAATCTGAATAGTGATTTGGATGCTGAAATTACGCATAGAGGAAACAGAGCTGCATTTGAAGCAGAAAGTTCTCTTTCATACCCAAGAAATAACTTTACTAATGCTGCCACTCAAACAGAGGAGACCATGACAAAGCATAGACATATAGAGAAAACTACTCTTAGCACAGATATGGCAATACAATAGCAGTGATAGTAGCAGAAATGTTCAAAACCTTACAAACCTTGGGAAGGCCAGGTACCAACAAAGAGATTTCAGGAGTTATAAGCAAAGTCCTAAACACAAAAGTTCCAGAAAGTGCCCTACAACAAAAAAAGGCTGTAGTTGCACTTGAGTTAGATCAACAGGAAGCAAATAGCACTGAAAATGATCAGGAAGGACCCTCCCAGGAAGATCAACCAAGAAAAAAAGAAAAAGAACAAAGTAAATAAAGATAACAATCACATCCCAGAAGTTAAAAGCATCACAGAAGTGACACCGGGTCCTACCTTTAACTCACATCAGACAAGGATGAGGGCAGGTTTGAATGCTAGAAAGCGCAATGAACCCCCTAACACTTCCAGAAACCTAAACCTTAAAAAAAACATAAGCTCAAACAACCAGCTCAAAATTTTGACTTGGAATGCACACAGCCTATACACAAAGCTATCTCATTTCAAAATTAGATTATATAACACTTAACCTCATGTAGTATGTCTGTGTGAGACAAGGCTAAGGGCTGACAGAGAACCAAGTTTCATCAATTATCATACTTTCTATAAGCATAGACGTAAACGTGTGGGAGGGGGGCTAGCAATACTTGTCAGGAATGAAATAAACTATAGAAAAAATAATATCACCGTATAATGGGGGTAAACTTGAGTATCAGTCTGTGAGCATTTTTAATGATAAAGGGAAACTTGATCTCGTGAGCATTTACAACCCAAACAAAACTGTACAATCAGCTGAATTTAGTTACTTCCTTCAACAACTTAATGTGTGTACAGTTGTAGTGGGAGACTTTAATGCCCACCATCAGATGTGGGAAATAAGGTTGCCTGCTAATGCCACTGCTAACAACCTAGTCTCCTCCCTTCTGGAGGAGAACAACTTAGCCTTGCTTACCCCCAATCACTACCAACTTATCATGTTCAAACTAAAAATTACTTCACTCTGGATATATGCTTTGTTTCAGCTGACCTACAGCCAATGTCTCACATAAACTTGGAAGCTGAGATGGGCAGTGACCATAAACCTGTCCTGGTTTCTATTGACTTTTCTCCTGACACTGCAGTATTCTATGCCAGGCGTAAATGGCTTTTTGATAGGGGGTCATGGGATAGATGGCAGGCAAGCCTACCGGAAATTAGAGAAAGTGATGACTTTTTAGTCTCTGTTGAGAGTTTCACTGCTTCAACTCTTAATGGTGCAAGTGAGTGTTTTGAGAGAACTAAAGAAACAGTAAATCCAAAGTTTTTAAAGCACTGGTGGAATGAGGAATGTGCCTTGTGGGTGAGAAGACGGCGTACTGCAAAGAACCATTTTCGGAAACATCCCACTCCCAGCAATTTGCTCTGAGAAGAATTGAAAATATGGTGAAGAGAACTACTGAGAAAGCAAAAAAAGAATCATTTCATAAGTTTTGTACTTTGCTTAACTGTTTTACACAAACTGACATAGTGTGGAAAAAAATTGGAGCTCTCTCAAACAAAAGGAAAGGATTCAGATTGGAACCTATTCTATATAATAACAAGTTGATAACAAATCCTTCTGAAAAAGCAGACGCTATAGCAAATAGTTTCTCTGAACTTCTCACTTGCAGTCATTCAGCTGGGAGTGCTACTGGCTATCTTTTGCCATTGGCCCTTGCTCTAAGCAGTGATGAAATGTTCCCTTATAACAGTCAGTTTTTATTACATGAACTTGAATGTGCTTCAAAAAATATCAGCAACACAGCTCCTGGCCATGACATGGTTGATAACCTGATGCTGGAAAACCTGACCCCACGATATCAGACTTGGCTGTTGAAAATATTGAACTGGAGCTTTGACCAGGCCCTCATTTCACCTTGCTGGAAGCTTGCTATCATTCTGCCATTCCCCAAGCCAGGTAAACCATTACCAGACCCAAGGGCATACAGGCCCATTTCTCTCCTGCCATGTGTAGCCAAATTGTTAGAAAAAATGGTATGTAGCAGATTGTATCATATCTTGGAGACTTCAGATTCTTTTAGTATCACCCAGGGGGGTTTCAGAAAGAGGCTAAGCACTCTAGACCAAGTAGCTAGGTTAGAGATGAACATAAGGCAGGCTATAGTTAACAGTGGTGAATGCATTGCCATCTTCTTTGACTTAAGCTGTGCATATGATTGTGTTTGGCATAATGGTCTTCTTTAAAAACTTAGTCAGTGTGGGATTAGGGGAAAAATACTGTGTTGGATTAGAGAGTTTTAAGTAATAGTAAATTCAAGGTATTTTTTGAGGGAAGGTACTCATCAGAGCAACCAATCATGTCAGGAGTTCCACAAGGGTCCACACTGGCCCCAGTGCTAATCAACGTAATGATGTCTGACCTCACAAGAGTGGAAGGTGTTACACTGTCAGAATATGCAGACGATGCAACCCTCTACTGCCGAGGGGAAAGCCTACCCCATGTAGCTCAACTTGTACAACAGCAGATAGCAAGGTTTTATTATGAGTGGACCAGGACTTGGGGTTTCCATCTGAACCACTCTAAGACCAAAGCAATGTTATTCACTGGGAAAAATCAACTACCTCCATCTATTCCAATGAATAATACTTCTATTGAATTTGTCCCAACGCACAGGTATTTAGGCATAACCTTTGATGCTCCTGGCCTTACGTGGAAGAGCCACGTCCAGCAACTAAGAGACAGTAATGTGCCAAAACTCAATTTAATGAAAGCTATTTCAAATCATCACTGAGGAGCTGATAGGGAAACGTTACTAATGATTTACAAGTCAGTTATCCGTAGCAAGTTAGACTATGGGTCAGTCTTCCATAGTTCTGCCCCAGATTCCCATTTAGATAAATTGAATTTAAAACAGAATACTTGTTTAAGAATTGCAACTGGTGCTAGGAGCACATCACCTATTCTGTCTTTGGAAGCTGAAGCTAACGTACCTCCCTTGAAGATGCATAGAATGTTAATACTATTAAGATGCCATTGTCAAATTAGTGAACTGCCTAGAGACCTCCCAATCTCAAGGGAGTTATTTCAACCTTTGCCCACATTGAGTAGTAGACCCTGGGAAGGTCACATTATTCTTCCTCCGCTGATTGTGAGGGCCAAACGAGCTTTTGATGTTCTAAAGTTGAAACATTTCCCCCAGAAGTCTGTGACTCTGGTCTCCCATCCCACCATGGACAAACATAAATAATTTTTTACTCCAGATTTTGTGACTGCTCCAGTTGCCTCAATTTCCAATCATGAAGCACTGTGTACCCTGAGATATTTGCTGGAATTCAAGTTTGAGTCATACTTGCAGGTATATACTGATGGCTCAAAGTATCTTATCCCTGAAACTTCAGCTGCAGCTGCTATGATAATTGAAGCCCCTAATATCACTGTGCTGCACAGCTGGAAACTGCCAGCAGATACAACTATTCTAGGCTGTGAATTATTTGCCATTAAAGAATCAGTAAAGTATCTCTACACTCATTATGAATCTATAACTGGAGCAGTAATTTTTACTGATTCCTTGTCTTCAGTGTCACTTTTGAGGAACAGAACACCCAAAAATTATATTCATTTAATCTTTGAGATTCACAAATATATGATCTTATTGTCAGAGCAATATCCAGTGCATGTACAGTTCATTCCAGGTCATAAAGATCTGGAGGGCAATGAGTTAACCGATTTGGCAGCCAAGGCAGCTCACATTGATGTGGTGACTCCACCTGTACACATTGCTAGAACTGACATAGTAAGCACAATTAACAAGTCTGTTGTTGAGCACTGGCAGGAATAGTGGCTGAACAAAATGAATATATCAAGTAAGGGAAAAAAGCTGCTGGAGTCCAAGGGAACTCTGTCCTACTGGCCCTGGTCCTCCCATAGGAACAGAGCAGTGGAGACAGCCATGGCCAGGCCTAGAATTGGTCACGTGGGACTAAATGAGCACCTAACCCGCTTTAATCTAGCTGACTCTAACCTTTGTTCATGTGGTTCTGTCGAGTCTGTGTCCCACTTTTTGCTGCAGTGTCCCAGATATTCGAATAAAAGAACAATCCTTCATGATGAATTGCATGCCTTGGGTATAACATTTACCCTTAAGAACATCTTAGGGGTAGGCAACTTTGATAGAGGCAAACAGTATAAAATTTTGAATGCTATGGCCAAATATTTGATCAGTACTAAAAGGTTAGGGGACCTGTAGCCACTAACCACTGACTCCAGCAATGAAGTCAATTCAGTTTCCAAAGGAAGAGATATGGTTGACTGTCAGGGGGGATGTCTCAGGTCAGTATCTCAAGGGAAATAGCGTAAGAGAGATCTCCCATGTAAGGGATATTCGCATGACCTTTAGCTATATCATGTTACATGTCAGAACTCACAGCAGAGAGCGCTAAGGATAATGTTTTAAGGTGCATTCCAGTGGTTGTGGGAGTAGCAGTATAGTAGTGTAGTTTGGGAATGCACACATGAAGTCTCAAATCTCATTTTCCCTAATGCATTTTGAACTTTTAAGATGCTCCAGGTTGCGGCACCCAGGCTGGACCATTCGCCCTCCTGCAGTCAATGGCTCTATGCTGTGCTTGCAGTTAGGTAGCCCCCACTAATCACAAAGCATGCTCTAACAATTCAAGGAACTATTATTGTGCTATTTTAACGTGTAACTTTCAAGCTCATCCTTGCTCATCTCTAACTTACTATAGGAATCCATTCCCATTTATTCTTCTATGTTCCCAGGCATGCTGTGACAAAGGAACAATTGAGACCTGAGGTGCATGGGCCAACAGGAACCAGGATCCTCAATTAAACTGATACAAGAAAGAAAGAAAGAGATAGTAGTGAGATAAGTTGTCGAACGACGATAGCAGGTGAGTAAATCTACTGTGAATTCCTAAGTTATTGGAAAATTACCCAAGTTTTCTCTCTATCTTTGTTCTATCTGTCTTTCTTCTTTTTCTTCTCCTTGTATTGTTTACTATTTCCTTATTTATTTTTTCTTCCATGTATTTTATTTTTTTTTCTCACTGAGGTACTGTAATAATGTCTAAACATATGCGTAGAAAGAAAGAAAGTGCAAGCCCGAGCACTTCCAAGACTGAATCAGAAGGCAGGAATTTCCCTCCACCTTCGATTACAGGTAGACCACCTTTACCATGCTCCCAGTCTGGGAAAAACTCTGATAGCACCCTATTTGGGCTTGCTGAAAGAGATCCTTGATCTCTTTCTTTGTCCCCAATACGCCCACATACTGTATTAGAATCTGTCAATGACAGAAATATAGAACACCTCTTTGAGGGATTCCAACACTCCAATGGGAGAAAACTAATAACTTTGATGAGATGCTGGAGACAGCCCAGGGTCACACTTTTGCAACAGTCCCTGACCCTCCAAGTCAAAACAATCCTATTGAAAATGGTGTTCCGCATACTGTTAGCATAATTGAGCCAATAGCTGATGAGCGCCCTGTGTCCAAATTCTTTGCTAATGACATAGCTCTGGGAAAATCTCTTGCATTGGCTCCATTTGGCACTACAAAAACTCATGAGGTCACTAAAAATTTAAATCGGAAACTATCACCTAATCCTTCTCTTGACAAAAACTCACTTCTTCCAGTTTCCAAGATTGGCTCCTGGAATGTAAAGTGTTGACTTCCAGCTAGTGAGATGATCTCTTTTGGTGTAATTGGTCCTTTTGAAGAGGACACTCAGGACGAAGACTTCACTGAGGCATTAATTGAGGAGGGATACCAAGTTACCTCAGCACAAAGAATCACTAGGGGAAAGAAAAAGTTAAATCTTCAATGTTTAAAATAACCTTCAAACGTTTCATCTTGCCTCCCTTAGTGAGAATTGGCTATCATCAATATAGAGTTAATACTTTTGTTGGACAGCCATGGCAGTGCAATGAATGCCAAAGATTTGGTCACAGTGCTGCTCATTGCAAAGGGTCTGCACATTGTGTGGCCTGTGGGGATCCTCATAATGTAAAAGACTGTACCAATCCTAGCACCACTACTTGCTGCAACTGTGGAGGCAACCATACAACCAATTATGGGGGCTGCCCAAAAATGGAGGCAAAACTGGTAGAAAAAACCAGACAGATTGGTAAAATATCATATAAGGAAGCCCTTCTGAAAGTCAAAAACTCAACCAATCAAACCTCTTCTCCCAACTTGTCCAACCCATTACCAGACACTTCTGTGAAAAATAGGAATCCTCCCAGTCTGCAAAATGTTGGCATGCAAACATCCAGTGTGAAAACTTTGCAGACCCTTTAAGATGTATCAGTAGCTCAACTTGTTGAGCTTCTAGCCAAACTACTTTCTGTTAGTAACTAATCTAATGTAGATGTCAATTTGCTTGACACTGTAGCTAAAATCACTGAAGAGACCCTTCACTCTAAACCTTACTTGCACTCAAAATCACAATCATCCCCACCTATAATAAAAGATATTTCTTGCTACCAGATGTCAAACCTATGTACTAATCCTGATCTCCAAGTTTCAGTCCAGCCAATTTTCCAAGCCAGTGGAAAACGAACAGCGCCTTCCTCCTCAGTTAGTGGTAAGAACAGGGCAAAGAAAACCAAGGACGTGATTGAGACGCAGCCCTCCCCCATCATCGGAGGTAAACCTCATCATTACAAAGGAAAGCAACCATTAAATTCAGGTAAGAATTTTTTAGGTAACAGATCTCAAAATGTCTCTGGGAATGAAATCAAAATTCTCCAGTGGAACTGCAGGAGCCTCAGAAACTAGATATCCTCCTTTAAAATCCATTTATATACCACAAAACCACATGTTGTCTGTCTAGATGAAACATGGCTCTCAGTAAAAAGTCAATGTAGGTTTGTGGGATACACTGCCATATACAGACTAAGAGCAGCTGCAAATGCTGGAGGAGGTGTTGCCATCTTAATAAGAGAAGATATATATCTTGAATTACAACTTCAACCTTTCCCTTTAGGCAAATTGGAGGCGCTTGCAGTAAATATAATCTTGAAAATACTCACTTTTGTCTGTTCTGAATGTAACAACCCAAATGAACTAATTCCTTTGCAAGAATTTACTCACTTGTTCAGTCAACTTGAACCATCCTATTGCATCGTTAGGGACCTCAATGCCCACAGCCACATGTGGGAACCAAGTAAACCACATAACCAAACTGGCAAGAACCTGGTAGAAGTTTTATTACAAGACCCATCACTGACGGTCCTTACTCCTCCTGCCCTCCCAACTTACTTCAATGTTTATCAAAACACTTTTTCAACTCTGGACGGTACCCTCATATCTGCTTCTTTGCTGCCTCTTCCCTCTGTATGTACTGAGCAGGATCTGGGTAGTGAACATTATCCTGTGGTCACATCCATTGGAGTAACTGCCACCACTGCCATGTACGTACAAGGCCCGGCCAGCGTGGAGGTTTGACACTGGCAGTTTGGACCTGTGGAGAAACGACATACTGCTCAATGGAACAGCTGAGTCCAATGACCTGGAGGTAAGCTACAACAACTTTGAAAACCAAATAATATCAGCTAGCCTAAAGAATTTCAAACAGACAAGGGAGAGTATATCACTTAGGTTTGCCAAACCATGGTGGACGGCAAAATGTGCCGATGCTCTTGAAGCTCATAGAAGAGCCAAAGCAAGCCTAATCTCATTACCTTCTCCAGAAAATTTAATTAATTAGAAGCGCTGCCAAGCTAGGTTGAAATATGAGATTAAATTAGCTAAGAGAGACTCAAGGGCAAATTTTTGCAGCATAATTTCTGTAGACACACCAGTAGCCAAGGTATGGAAGCAGGTGAACCACCTGCACTCCCCCTTTGCCAGGAAGACTAACCCATTTGTCACGCATAACACCATCAAATCTGACTCCGCCTCCAAAGCTAATGCACTGGCCTCACACTATAAAAAAAATCTTTCTACTCCTGCTCCTGATCCCTATCCCTCCTTTATCACTGTCCCACTCGCCCTTTCACTGAGTGCTGATATAGTCTTACCAATCAATGAACCTTTCTCTTTGGTTGAGCTAAACTCATGCCGTAGCATCCTTAAAAATAAAACTACTGGACTTGATAAGATTCAAAACATGCACCTAAAACACCTCCCAGAAAGCTACAAAGACTGGCTTCTCTCAATTTTTAACCTAAGCCTACATTCGGGTACAATGCCACAATCTTGGAAGACTGCTCTAATCATCCCTATACCAAAGCCGAACAAACCTCTGACAGCAGTGAGCTCTTTCTGCCCTATTCCTTTATTATCCTGTGCAGGTAAATTAATGGAGTCCATGATAAATAGGAGACTGACTTATGTGCTTGAAATCAATAATACTTCCGAAGTGCCCAGGGGGATTTCACAAGCCGGTTATCAACTACCGACCAAATAACTAAACTAGAAAGTGCTTCCGCTTGGCATTGAGGACAAAATCCATTCTTCTGTAGTTTTCTGCAATCTGACCCGTGCTTTTGACACTGTGTGGTGCAGCGGACTGTTGTACAAGCTATGCAGGAGTGGCATTGAGGTCAAGCTGCTGCACTGGCTGCAGTCATACCTTTTGGACAGATCATTTAAGGACAGCGTCCCCCATTCGGACCTCTTTTTTTAAAATGGTACCTAAAGCAATGATATTTGGTACATTGATAGGAAATGCAATTGGAAATCATTTGTCATTTGCGAAAAAATGCGATTTTCCACATTGAAAACGAGATTTTTGGGGGTTTTTCAAAATGCATCTCCTCCGACAGTTTTTGAGTAAAAGTGATGATTTTAGTATCATTGGATGCGGAAAGACGTGGTAATTCCAAAAAGTTCTATGCTGTTCCCCAAGTTTCCAGTTTTAATGAAAAAAATTGAGAACAAATTTTGGTTTCGAAAAATGCAGATTTATGATGTCATAACTTCTAAACAAAAATTATTTGTGAAGTCAATTAGAAATTTTTTGAAAAGCCCTTGGCTTTCCGCATCTCATGATACCAAAATCATCACTAGTTTAGAAACTGTAGGAGGAGATGCATTTTGAAACCCCAGAGGCCATTGTTTACATTATAAGCAAAACAAAGAAACAACCAATTTTTATTAAAAATGTAAAAAAAATTTTGGTTCATGTTAGACATCTGAAATCATTATAGAGTAATACTGAGACATAAGAAATGGCATAGCAACGTCGCGCCGTGAAGAAAGTGCCAAGGAGGAAGTGTAACATGATAAAATATCACTTCCCCCTCCCCTCCCCATTCTTTAAACCCCCGTTGCGGGCGAACGAGTGAACGTACGAGTCTCATTTTTTCACAGGATGTACCTGACCTCTTACACTTCCTTTAGCAGCAATAATCCCTATTTCTCAAATGGCCTCAAAATCCTGGATTTCTATGGGGAACGCTGTCCTTAAGGTGTTCTTTGAGGGAGAATTCTCATCCTATCAGACGATAAGTTCCGGTGTCCCACAAGGGCCATCCTCTCCCCCTTACTCTTCAATGTTATGCTTAAGGACATTCCTGTCGAAAACTTGGTGGAATCTGTCAAGTATGCCGATGATATTATGTTCTTTGGCACTCAAAGGGATAGCAACATTCTTATCTCTGAAATGCAAGCTCAACTGAATGCTTTTTATTATTGGACTAAGATTCAAGTTGAACTTGCAGAAAACTAAATGGATGTGCTTTACAAATAGGAGAATTCCAAATCATCCACTTAAGATTGATGGCCACAAACTGGAATTTGTGCAAAATTTTAAATACCTTGGGGTGGTCCTGGATGCCCCCTACCTTCGTTGGGGGCCCCAAATAGATTACTTACGAATCTCCTGCTTGCTTATTGTAAACCTTTTGCAATCTATATCCTACAGAAACTGGGGCGCAGATGGAGAAATGCTGCTTAAATTATACTCTGTTTTGATCCGCTGTGTTTTGATCCGCAGCAGACTAGATTATGCAGCCCCTTTATACGGAGTTGCAGCCCCCACTTTTCTTGACAAACTTAACATAATCCAAAATGCCTCTGCACATTGCAACAGGTTGCAGAAAAACCACTCCTATATCCTCGTTAGAAGTAGAGGCTAATGTACCACCACTTCAGCTCCATCGAGAGCTAATTGCCTGCCCAAACTACTGCAGAATGATGCAGCTGCCAATCAATAGTAGAACACTACAGAATATGCAGACCCTAAGTCGTTTGACAAACCAAGCATCTTCAAACCTCCACTCCTTCGTTACCCATGTTCAACCAATCTTTTTCGAATATCATCTCCCTAGCCCCCGCCATATCCCTTTGCCTCTGGTCTCACCTCTCCCACGGTGGTATAATACAGAAAACTGTATATTCACGGAATTTCTACCTACTCCTGTATCATCTGTGTCCTCTGCCTGTGCCCAAAAAATCTTTCAAGACCTACTTCACACCAAATTTGAACAATATGGAGCCATGTACAGATGGTTCTCGCACCATCGAGCCTAACATCTCCGCATCAGCGGCAGTAGGAATCCTTTCCAAAGGAGTTACCTTAAATTGGAAACTTAGACCAGAGATCCTAGTCTTGTAGGCAGAACTGTACGCCATCTAAGAAGCACTTACTTGGTTACATAGCAACTTACAATCCCAAGAAAACTCTGTTATTATCTCAGACTCCCGAAATTCACTCTACCTGATAATTCCAGTTTATTCCAGGTCACAAAGATACTGCCGGTAATGAGGCGGCAGACCTTGCCGCAAAGGAGGCTCACTCTCTCTTATACCGCACCATCACCCCTCCATCAAAGGTCGAAATTGTAAGTCGGACTCGTAAGGCAGTCTATAGGCACTGGGGACACTCCGGGCAGACTACAGTAAGAACCTCAGGTAAGGGGAAATTCCTCACTCACATTAAGTAGTCCATTGAAAGCTGGCCTTGGGCCAAAAATAAGTCACGCATTGCTGAGGTTGTCCTGGCAAGACTTTGGGTGGGCCACGCTGGGGTAAAATCTTGCTCGTTTTTGCTTGGCATATAGCCCCAATGGTGACTGTGGCTCTATTGAGTCAATTGTACGCTCACTCTTGAACTGTCCAAACCACACTGTTCACCGCAACTCCCTTAGTACTACTCTGACCTTAATGAATATTCCTGTTACAATAAAAAACCTCCTTGGAGGAGGGCCCTTCCCTTGCCCTGTGCAAACAAAGATAGTGCAAGCTGTTTTCAAATATTTAACAGATTCAAATATTTAACCTCAGGGAAACCACAATCATCTCCCTCCCGCACCCTTGAGTGTGCTTCCTTGAGGCTAAGTGGTGGTGTGTCATGTACCCTTGGGATCTGGGATTTCTGTACTAACTCGAGGTGCGTAGCGCACAGCAAGTTACCTCCTCAAAGTGTAATCCACCTTTGCTCCCTCAGAGAACCGCCCACAGGAGTGCTACACAGTTGAACTATATTTTAGAGCTTTCAAACTTTGACAGTGCTGACTTTAGTAGCCAAAGCTCCAGGTTGAGCTGCCCAGGCTGGACCTTCCCTTAAATTTTGGACGCTCATGTGAGGCCAGATGTAGGGCATGCTGTAGACTAGTAACATAACTCGGGACATTCAAACTATGCTTTGTATGTGCATACTTTAGACTATACAGTGTATGAAATTAATAGGCACACAAACTGCAAAAAAATGAAAATACTGAGTATAATACCTTGTTAGTCACTGCAAGTGGAGAAATCATGAACATATATTTTCCTTCTATTGCCCTGTAATTATAGGATATCTTTTCTGTAACCTGAAATCCCTAAAAAAAAACAATTAAATACCTCAATCTGCTACACAGACACGCAAGACATGAACGTAATCCTCCTTCAGGCGTGGGGCTACATGGACTCGCCTTTGAAGCTCCAATAACAAGAAATAAGAAGGGATAAGGAAAACTCCTTCCAACCTATCAAATGTTTGTGTAAACAAACCCACAGAAAAATTAGCAACAAAAAAAGCAGCTCCAAAAATCAGCTCGTGTGGACTTGGACACTCCAGAGCACATTCAAAATCTAGCTCCAAACATTCACCAAGTTCTCATCACTCCAGTAGACAAAACCTGCAACAATGCAAAAATGAACTCTATCCGCACTGCACTAGCTCTGGACAAACTGTGTGGTTCGGTCAAAAATGTAGAGCATCAGCAATCAGGAGCTATCCTTGTGACTACCAACACTTTAGAGCAAGTAAAATCCCTCATGGCAGCCACTACCATTGTCACATCTGGGAACAGCATCAAAATCACAAGCTCTATTGCCTGGTCGAAACAATTTTCCTATTGTAAAATTAGGCATTTGCAAACTTCTGCTAGACCCCAACAAAGCATCAGTTCCACTTTATGTGCAGACATTTTTCAATCCTTCCCCTCCTGCTGAGTTGCTCCTTGGGTATTGTGTTTACAAAATTGATAAATACTACCCTAGCCCTTTGAGATGTGGTTTATGCTGCCATTATGGCCATTCTCAAGCCCAGTGCACAAGTCGACTGCCAACCTATAGCCATTGTGGCCAAAATGGTCATTTTGTGGACTCTCGCCCAAACTTGTCTTCACCTCCGTCCTGCTCTACCGGCAAAGAAGCTCATAAGGTTACTTCACGTGAGTGTTCTCATTCCATGTCTGAAGTTAGAGCTTGCCATTTCACAGCTGATGAGGGGTTGAGCTTTGTGGAAGCTAGGGCTAGAGCAAGAGAGATGAGACCTTTAGAAGCAGTTCAGTTCAATCCTCCAGTTCAGAACCTGGAAGTACAAAGAAGACCCACAGTCAAGGAGCTGTCTTCTCTGCAAGTTTTCTCTACACTTACTCAACTTCTGGCTCAAGGGGATGAAGTCTCTACTCTGCCCTCTCAACAAACTTTGCTGATGACCAAGGCACCTTCAACAGATCAAAATAGGACTAGAACCTTTGCAGCTTGTGCATCCTTGCCAAGCACACCATCTGCACTTTCTTCTCAGCGTGTGCTGCGGCCCTCACCTCAGCCAGTGTCCTCAGGTCAGCAACCTAGCCTCTCAAGTGCCAGGAACCCTTTGCCTTTTAGTAGCCAAGCCAACCAACCATCTTTCACCACTTCTCATCAAATTCCTACTGATTTCACTCGACTAATTATTCAGGCTCTGCCAATGATTATCCGTCTCTTCCTCTCCACGCAACTCACTGAGAAAATAGAATGTTTCATTGAGCTGCATCAGATGCTTTCAGTAAAATCAGTTGTTACCAAAACTCTAACAAGTTTGGGACTTTCCTCAATGCATAAATCACAATGTAGCTAAAAATTCTATGGTGGAACCTCCGGTCCTTTTCCACATGACATCCTTACTTTACCAAACTACTTGCAGACTTGGCTCTGGACGTATTGTGTTTGCTGGAAACTTTTTTGTCTTCTGACAAAACAGTCAAACTGGCTGGTTATCAGAGATTGGCAGCCCATTGTGAGAGAGAGCTGTGGGAAATGGAGGGGGGTCCTTGTGGCCATTAGCAGCAGCATACCACAAACTATTATACAGCTGCCATCATCATTGGAAGTATGTGCCACGTGCATATATCTTCCTCAACATGAATTCACAATATGCTCTATGTCTCTTCCACCACTGCTGCCAAACTCTGTATTAATTGCAGAGCTACCACTCTTACTTCCACTTCTACCCCCGCCTTTCATTATCTCAGTCAACTCTAATGCCCATCATCAATCATGAGGTTCCTGCACTTTGGACAGCAGAGGTAATATTATGAGTCATTGGGTAACAGCAAAAAACCTTGTGCTGCTGAACATTACGGAGCCAACTTTCCTATCCTCAACAGGCACCCTAACTTGTATAGACCTGACAATAACTACCCCCGATATAACACCTATGTTTACATGGTCACCTTTACTAGACCCTTACAACAGCAACCACTTTCCTTTACTGATCTCATAGGAATGTGCCACACCAACCTGCCAACAACCTAGGTGGCACATCAAATTAGCTGATTGGGGCAAATTTAAGGAAGTCCTCTGCCTTCCAAAGACCTACCTATCCCCGACACAGGCGTGTGGAGTGGTAACCACAAGCATCATAGATGCAGCTTCTAAATCTATCCCCTGCTCTATACCAGGAAAAAGAACACCAACAAATAGTTCGTGGAACAAAGAATGTGCCGTAGCAAGGCGCCAAAATCAGCAAGCATTATCTCGCTTTAAAAACCATTTAGGAGACATTGACTTATGGATAGCCTTTGAAAAGCCAGAGCTATTTTTAGGCACTGCATAGCCAGAGCCAGACCAAAGGGCTGGACAGACTATCTGTCTAGTATTATATGCAGAGCCCACAGTGGACAAGTCGGGAACAAAGTTCGAACACTATCTGCAAATTTCTCCCCCAAAGCTATAGTTTTAAAGAATGGGATGAATAACATAGCAGACCCCAAGTTGATTTCAAACATTTTTGGCTACCAATATTCGAGAAAAAATAACTCCACATCAAATAACTCTCGTTTCATTGTTAGAAAGGAGAGAATTGCATGTGAGCTGCCTTGCCTACAACATAACTCAATTGAATGGTACAATGAACCTTTCACAATGAGAGAATTAACTAGAGCACTACGCAACTCCTCATTTCGAGCCCCTGGTGCTGATCGCATTCCCTTCAGTTTTCTTGAACACCTCAGTGGAAGTCAACTTGAGGAGCTGTTGAACTTCTATAATTTCTTATGCATGGATTCCCTCACCAGTGGTGGGAAGCCATAATTATACCCACACTGAAACCTGGTAAACCATCCTCTTCTGCTTCAGCATACCACCCAATTGCACTCACCAACTGTCTGGGCAAGATCATGGAAAAGATGGCTAATTGGCACCTCCAGTCCTTAGAAAAAACTCCCATGACCCAACTCAGAGTGGTTTTAGAGCAGGCAGTGCACAGTATGCTTGATGAACTGTTTTGCTTGGAGGCCTCAATGAGGGAAGCTTTACTGACCCAAAACTACTGCCTAGCCATTTTCCTTGACATTGAGCAAGCTTTTTAGTCCGTGTGGCATGATGGTTTTTCATTCGAACTGCATGAACTTGGTCTCGAGGGCAATATGGCTGTCTACATCAAAAATTTCCTGCACTTCCGATCTATATGGGTGAGAGTTGCTGATAAGCTGTCAGACTCTTTTCCTCTTCTGTGTGGAGTGCCTCAGGGATTGGTTGTAAGCCCTACACTTTTCACACGTTTTGTAAATGACCTTTTTGCTGAAGTGCCTGCACCGGTACAACACTCTGTTTGATGATGATGGAGCCATGTGGATTGCCACGTCAATGCTCACTGAGGCAATCACAGTAGTGCAAACTGCACTGAACATGATTGGAAAGTGGTCTCAAAAGTGGGGTCTTCAAATCTCAGTAGCCAAAACTTCAGCTGTTCTGTTCACCCATAGGCAGGACACACCTCCCCAACTGAAATTGGAAAACGTTCCTCTTACCTTCAAAAATAATATAAGATTGCTAGGCATCACTTTTGATAGGCATTTAACATGGAGGCCCCACACAACTTCATTACACTCTTCATGTCATTCAGATCTGAGACTTCTCTGTCATTTCAGCCAAGAGGTGGGGTGCTGACGCCACAGCCCTTCGTCAATTGTATATAGCTCTGGTTTGCTCTAAGCTCGACTATGCTTGCTGGCTTTCTGTATGCAACTGATGCTCCCACTCATCTAGTGTTGGACCGCATCCAATGTGCGCATCACGCATTATCAGTGGTGCCCTGAGGTGCACACCAACAGTCAAACTGGAAGCTGAAGCAGAGCTTGTGCCTCTAGCATATCACTGCTGCCAATTGCTGTTGTCCTACTGTGCTAGAATTCTCAACATCTCTGAGTACCCAGTCCAAAAATTTGTTGGCCTACTACCCATATGCTCACCTTAGGCGTCCAATCCCTGTATCAGGCCGAGCCTACAAGGAGTTTAACAAGCTGGGTCTAAATTTTTCCCAGATTCCCACAATTCTTATGCACTTCAGATATCATTCAGTTCAAAGCCCAGTTTTCCTGACATTAGCAGATGTACAAAAACATTCAAAAAGATCCCAGCAATTGGCAACAAATGTTTAATGACGTCTTTCACAGCTCATACAGTGTGCACCAAATAGTCTATACAGATGGATCTGTCCAGAATGACAAGGCCGGATGTGGAGTGCATGGGAAATTTCCCACTCAAGGCTCACCTCCCCTCTAGGACTTCTATTTTTATTGCTGAACTATATGCTATTAACATAGCAGTTAAATTTATAACCATCAAACCAGGAGTCTTTGTAATCTTCTCAGACTCACCAAGTGCCTTGACAGCACTGAAATCAAACAAAGCTCCCAAACACTACCTGCTATACTGGATAGCAAAGGTTATCAATCAGCTTCCTAGAGGCAAAGTCTCCCTGGAGTAGGTGCCAAGCCATGTGGGTATCCCTGGAAATAAGGCTGCAGATAAGCAAGCACAGTCCACTCTAAGTACCCCTCTGAAAACTCAAATACCTAAATCCACATCAGAACTTAGCTCCTTATTTGCCACCTCCATGCAACAAGAAAGGCTGAGGGCATGGAAGCAGCTCCCACCAATCATAAATGAATTAAATCCTTCACTGATTCCTCTACCATCTTCACTCTCATGCAGCCAACAAGGCATCATCTCAGGACTGAAACTTGGTGTCTGGAAATTGACTCATGGGCACTATCTAACTGGTTCCCCACCTCTTTCCTGCCAAGCATGCAGGAGTCACCTATTGATGGACTGCCCTCTGTATCACAATTGTCGTCTGGCCCTGATTACTGAGTGCAATGCAAGATCAGCTTCTGTGACAATGAACGCCATCCTTGATGCTGATGTTTCAACCGAACTTGTGATAGATTTTCTGCATCTCAAATGAGAAATACCTGGAGAGCAGAGTGGGGGCGCCATTTCCCAAGAAGGAGATGTGCCTCATCACAAACAAAGTAACAGTTGTTACTTTGTTGTGAATGTGGACATGAGCTACAAAGGATGCTTGACATTGTGAATGGATATAGTACAGATTTCAAGATGAACTTTGGTGCTGACGAAAGTAAGGTTATGGTTATAAATAGTGATGAGACTGAAAGAGACAGACTGTGGAATATTGGGAAAATCAGAATAGGTGAAACAATAGAATACAAATATCTAGGTTGTATGATAATTGAACATGGATGCACTAGAACTAAGGGTGAGAAAGTTGCAAAAGCAATGCAATGGAGTGGACGGTTAAGTAGTGTGGCCAGATACAGAGCAAACAAGTATGAGTGTGTGAGAGGAATGTGGAAGTATGTTGCTGTACCTAATGTCATGAATGGTATGAATGCTCTGGCCTGGAATGGGAGTGACCTTAAAAAGCTGGATGTGATGCATAATTAGATTGGACGTCTAGCATTAGGTGCTCCAAAATGGACAGCAACAGAAGCTATTAGAGGTGACCTAGGGTGGAGCCATTTTCAGAAAGAATGATGAAAGCTGTGTGGAATTATAAGGTAAGAATTGAGACAATGCAGAATAGCAGGTAGCCAAAGCAAATTTTAGAATAGAATCTGAGTGAAAGCTATTGGGAGAAAGTATGTTGGGGGCATGCGAGGAAGTTGAGTATGCAAAAGATCATTCGTGTTAGAATTGGGAGACCTGTGGATGACTGGCTTTTAGTGAATGTTGGAGGTGAGGGACCAGAGTGGGACTGTAAGAGGGGAAAAAAGAGATTGAAAGGCAAACAAAAGTGTATGGATTGAGTAAGTGGAAGCTTAGCATGGTGCAAAAGCCTAAACTAATCTGGTATATGCTAAAGGAAGTGCCTAAGTATGAGATGTTCTATGATAGTTGTTTTGGTAGCCAGCTCTTGTTTGCTGTGAGGTGTAAGTCATTGAGTGTGAATAGGCGTACATGGAGGTGGAATGAGAATAATAATAAATTATGTTGGCAGTGTGATAGGGGAGTGGAGGAAACCATTGAGCATTTTGTGCTAGAATGTTGTAAGTATGGGCAAGAGAGAGAGAGTTTCATGAATGTGGTGTTTGAGCAGTATGGAGAGAATGAGTGGTATGCCAGATGTGCTGAAGATGATAGTGGTATGTGCTGTATTGTTGGATTGGATCAAAAGTGTAATTTGAGTATCATTGAAGCTATGAAAGTTTTTCTTGTATGTGCCTGGAGTAAAAGACAGTGACTGGAATGAGCCAGTCATGTAGAGGAGGATGTAGTGACCCACCATGCCTGGTGATGGTGTTTTGACGTGCGGGTCATCCCAGTGATTCCGTCCAATGGCAGCTCAAGACAAGGATTGGTGAATCCTGAGTAGTTTATTGGACAAGTCTGGTACACAGGTGCTGAACTCTTTGTGAGAATATTGTGAGTATTGTGGAGGGAATTGTAGGCCGTTACAAAGACCCCCACGCTGTCGGCCCTCAACTTCAAGTTCAAGTTTATTGTTCTGTACTTTAAGGATTGTCACTCTTTAGCAAAGCAAATTCTTCCGTTGCGTTGCTGCGATCGGTGGTGGTGGTTGTAAGTAATCTTGCTGATATTACTCATTTTTGTGGTTTTGCCTCATAACAACATGCATCAAAACTAAAAGTTTGCAAATTTAATTTCAAGATCTGAAGCAGAATCTTTTGAGTGACTCGCCTTCATGTGACCCACCTTGCTTCTACTATTAAAATGTCCCAGACAACGGACAATAAATACTAGGCCCTGATGGAATCCAGTGGTGACGAGAGCAAAGTCTCTGCGGCAGGGAGACAGGTTGTGAGCAAGACTCCCAGCAGTGGAAAGAGCAGCAACCCGGCCGTCGGAAATACAACAAGCACAGCGGTCGAAACGTCCCTACAGGGGGAGACATCAGATACTGTTATTGAAGGATCTTGGTTTCCAAAAAATAGAAGATCCAAAAGATTGAAAAACAATAATGACTCCACTTCATCTGACTCAGCCACTGAGCTCAGTAAAAAAATGCATAGCTGCTGACAGAAGCATTAAGAAATCAGAGGTGAATTTCCCTACCAATAAAAACCAGGCGTCAATGGACAGTGAAAAAACTGTCATCATTACACAATTACTGGACATGCAGACCTTTTCTGCTTTTTTCTGTAAATTCAACCAAAAAGGAAGAAGAAACTTGTGGATGAACAACTCTGATAATAAGCTCCCAAGTCCAGTTCTCTTTGCAAGACCAGTAACTTTAAGAGGGATTGAAGTTCATCCCTCACCTTGATAAGAAGAAGAAGAAAGCAAATTCCTGAGACCAATTCATGGGGGATTCCACAGTCAGATGTTGGCCATAGATCAGGTTGCCTGACTAGAGACATCCATCCACAGTGCTCTAAAGCATATGTAATTTCTATTAGTTGTATTTTGCAACATTTGCAGTGCTTTCAACATAGTCGGGCATATTGGTTTGCTGTAGAAGCTGAGTCAGTGCAGGATACGGGTAGTAATGCTTAGGTTGTTCAGGGATTACCTTGTTGAAAAAAAATTTTAGGTTCTCTTAGAGGGGGAATTCTCAAAGTGCAAAGACATAAAAATCTGGTGTCTCATGGGGAGCAATTCTGTCACTTGTATTATTCCATGTAATGATGAATGACATCCCCTAGAGCCAGGGGTCCAGGCCACTGAATATGCTGATGTCAACTTTTTCACAAGACATTCTGATATAGCAATAGCCACTGCAAGACTTCAGTCCCAAATCAACTTATTTTACAATTGGACCAAACATTGGGGCTTGACCTTGAATTTACAGAAAACTTAAATGATATGTTATACCCAAAGAAAAAATTCCTGAACCCTGCAATTTGATGGCCAACCTTTAGAACATGTTCCTCATTCCAGGTACCTTGGTGTTATGCTGGATGCTCCTTGACTACATTGGGAACTGGAAATTACTTATCTTTAAATAGCATGTCTCCCTTTAATAAACCTTCTGCTCTCTGTATCTCATAGAGAATGAGTATCTGACTGCATGCTCCTGCTCAAACTATGTAAAATTCTGTTTCATGGTTGACTAGATTATGCTACCCTATGTGACTGCAGCGCCTTTGGTCTTGTCTGAACCTGAAATGTTGCAAATAACTGTCTTAAAATTTTAATAAGATATCGGAAGACCGCAGCAATTAATTATTTACAGATGGAGTCTCATGTTCCTTCTTTGGCTATCTATCAAGAACTGCATAAGTGCAAATTCTGCTACCAATGTGCCAAGTAATCTATCACATCTTCAAAACCCACTACATAATTCCAGAACTTATTCAAACTGCCAATCTCCTACCTTCTTTTATTTCCTAGACCAGAACCATATGTCTAAATTTACAATTTACCCTCTGGATTCCCAGACTCTTAGACTTCTCTATAAATATTTAGCCAGGCAAAATAACTCTTATTATATGTCCTTCTGTACTTGGCCAAATGAACTATGAATGCAGTGAAGCTAGAATAAAGTACAAAGTAACCATAGCAAAGAGATTTTCATAGACAATTTTGTTAAATAATTACTACTTGAACTTCACTTACTGTAATATGGAAACAATTATGTGGACTCAAATCTTCTTACCGCCTCTGTTCACAGCCATTTATATTTCCTTGTTTAATTCCATTTGTTCCAACTGAAGAAATATTGACGCTGGTAACCCACTATGAACAAATCTTCACATCTCTGGCTCTTGTACCATGTTTAAGATAGTCCTATTGCTTTTCTCTTTATTACACAGATCACCTAGCCTGGTATAATGATACCATGAATGAACTGAATACAACCATCAAAGCCCTTCCATGTATTTCTCTTGATTTAAATTGCATATCTAAGCTTTCCTGTGGTTATTGGGAATGGCTCCACTGTAATGGAAATTACATTGCCCATACCAAAGCCTCAGAAATCTTGAACATTTCTCTCATCTTATAAATAAATTTCATTACTCTAATGTGTGGGGAAATTTTCGTAATTTCTTCTACACTCCTGACTTCTGTCTCTTTTGTGGCAGGCACTGCAGCTCTCAGTCCCCAGCAGAAGGTTTTCAGAAGTGACTCATAGCCGTGGATCAGGCAGGGGAAAGACTGAATGTTGCTACTAGAAAACTATTCTTTTAAATCCTTTTCTGGAGCTTTTTGTGATTTTATGCAAACTTTTATTGAAGGCAGGCTTGTAGGACTTACATTTAAGTTAGCCAAATGTGGGATTCATGGCAGCAACTAAGAAGGCTTTGAATTACATCCAAGACTGATTTTTTAAAGTCCTCTCTGAACAAGAATACTTTCTGAAAAATCAAATCTGGCGTTCCTTGAGGTGTGATCCTGTCTCCAACACTCTTAAATTTAAGCATAGTGACCTTCCTTCTTCTCTTGGCGTAAATCTATCCAAATTTACTGATGACATATATCATTCTTCACACAATTCTCTTCAAAAAATAGCTTATGAGCTGCAAAAGGGGCTGTGGAAATTTACAAGCAAAAAAATCAGGATTCTCCTTCAATCTTTGAAAAGCAGAATGCATGTTCTTCACAAGATAATGGAACAGTACTCCAACCTCTAAGTCTTGACTCCCATCCTCTGGTATTTGTGCTTAAACATAAATACTTTTGGGAGTATTGAATGCCCCAAATTCAACTTTGGCTGCCCAAATTAAGCCCTTAATCTTCATTGCTCATCACTTAGCTAGCCCATTCATGAGGTCATTCACATCAGTACAGAAACACAGAAACAAGCAACACCTTTTTCTTCACAGAAGGCAGCTTACACCCCTAAGGGCTTTCAGAAGGTTATTATTTTTGTACCCTTCTCTAAAAAGTTCTATTACTGTAGTCTCGAGCCCAACAGTTTTTGATTCTCTTTTGAGAATGACAAATTCCTTAGCAAATCATTCAATCTCATTTGATTTATAATCTGGGATCCTCTTTCTCAGACTCATCTTGTGTGCATTTCATTATTGTTATTGTCCTATTCAGGCATGACTCATCTTCTGTGAATGCAGTAGCTGATGAGGGAACTAGGATTGGTATCTTAATGTTATGGGGGACTAGTTTAACAGTTGAAAAACAATCTCAATTTACAATTTTTGGCTTGTTCTTATTTGAGAATCCCTCAATCACAAAGGTGATTTGTTAGTTCATGCCACACCATTGGTGCAGCAAAAGACATTCCTTTCTGTTTGTCATTTTATCTTTGTGTGAGCCCTGATTACACACAATACAAGATTTCTTAGGTGCCTAAAATTTATGTTGGTCACCTACTTTACAACTAAAGTAATAATTGTAGACAGTTTTCACTCTTTTAGTAACTCTGAAACCTGTCATAATAGAACAATTCTGATTACTGATTTGGGACCAGCATACTAGGTTTAGCAGAAATCACTCTCTATAACTTCCGTAGCAAAACCCTTGTTGAGTATTGTTATTCCTACTCTGATGGCTGTAATATTCATTTCATTATTCATCCATGTTGAAGTTTTAAGAAACTATAAATAACCTTCCAAATTAAATTACTGATTAGACACTGGTTTTACCTGTTGGCATGCAATTAGAAACGTTCAGTAGGTTACTAGAACAATTTGAGAATTGTGTAACCGTTGACCAATACATGCATTTGGTGATGACTCCATTCCAAGATATAATTGATTTGAGATAAGTTTGGTGATGACTCAATTCTAAGATGTAGTTAATTTGAGGTAAGTTTGCTATTGGTATTTACTCAATAGTAGTTTTACCAGGTATATTTTAAACACATTGATCAAAGGCTTCAGTCCAATTTCTTCTTAAGTTCTAGCTACGAGGAACAAAATTAGTTTAAAATAATTGAACTCCATGGTTTCCAAATGTGTTAAAAGAACTATTGTTTGGCTTCAGCATTGGTAATTAGATACAGTAAGGGATTGTACTGTAGAACTCCTTGTTGAATTTGCCCTAAGAATGAGGAGACTTTAAGTGATGCATTAGTTATTCTGTAAATATTCTTTATAAAGTGTTGTATGGAAGTTTTCTCAAGTGTATTAATAATTACTGTTTAGAAATTACCAAGTAATCTAAAAACAGAAAGTATTGTATGATGTTTGAATTATAAATTCTTTTATGGAATGAATTAATTTTGTTTATTTTCAGAATGACTTAAAAGTTGACAAATGAAGGCAGATAATCAAAGTTTTTCATATTGAATTACTCCTCAAAATCTACTTTCAAAATTTATCACTGCATTAGCAAAGCAACTTGCAATGTTGGGTAGGTTAGCATTTCAGGGCCTTGTACTCATTTGTACACAGCTAATTCTAGCATCCTTGTCTTCATTCCCAGGTAAATATGGCCAGCTAATTACTTACGGTGTTTTCTTTTGTATTTCTTATAAATTAGAGGGTTGGCACATTGTTATAGCAGGTATATGTTTACTTCTTTGTTTTGATGTGTTTCTTTTACTTCATCCATCTGAGGGGTTTGAGGAAATGTTTTAGTTTGTAAACTGTTATTGAATCATTATTTTTATTTCATGCTATATGAGAATGAGGCACTATCACTTGCCCATTATTACACCTTGAATTTTTTGACCTGACAGCAAGGAAGCAGTAAAGCTTGTTTTGGAAATTTTTTTGTGAAACAGTTCTTTGGTGATGCAAAAATAAGTATATGGGATTGAATCAATGGCAACCTAAATCAGGAGAAGCCAGCTATAAATCATGCCTTGAAACAGATTATGCAAAATGTAAATGCTGGAAAAATAAAATAAACTATGTCAGTCAATTTGGATTGTTCAAACTTGAACTGCAAAGTAAAGTAAGAAACAAAAAAATAATGCTCAGAATGAATTCATGTTAAATAAAGTAAATATATTGAATGAAAATGAACCAAATATTTGAAAAATTGACAACAAAATGGGTATGAATAAAGTTAAATCTCAGATTAAATCTTTAAGCAACAAATTCATATGGGCAGCCTTGGAAATCTATATATTAATACGCTTAAAACTAAGTTTGGGGGTAACGCTCCACATCCTATAGGCTGGATAGGATGGGTTAGGTTAAGATATTTAACATGCATTGAAACGTTTGACATTTTATTGCAATAGGATAAGTAGGATAGGTTAAATAAGGTTAGGGTAGGATAATTATTATTTTGTTATCATGCTTTTTATGCTTTAAATTTGTACAATTTGGTATATATTTTGTATTTGTTAATTTTTTGGTATTTTATATATGCCAATTATTTTATTTGTTAATTTTTTTTGGTATTTGTTAATTTTTGTTATCTGAGTTTTTTTTATTTGGTAATTTTTTCAATTTGTAAATTTTTTAAAATTTTGTTACTTTTTTCAATTTGTTGCTTTTTTTATTCAATTTTTTAATTTCTTTTAATATGTTCAATTTTTATTTGTTTGAATTTTTTCATTTTTTTCAATATTTTTATTTAATACATTTTTTATTTTTCTTCTTGATTTTTTGTCAATTTTTCATTTAAATTTTTTTCATTTTTTAAAATGTGTTTGAATTTTTAATTTTTTTCATTTTTTCCATTTGTCAACTTTTTCATTTTTTAATTTTTAAAATTTTTGGTCAATATTGATTTTAGGCCTTTCACGGAAATTAAAAATTCTGTTCCAAAGAATCACTAAAGGAACACATTTAAAAACGTTTTACATAAATGACATTCTGCTTGCTGCTGTGTTCTTTCGAGATTTAACAATAATTACATTCAGATAGGAATAACATTATATGGTCGGTTGCTCAGTCGCGGCATTGTTGGGTGATGCCCACTTTTCTGGTGGGACACGCCCACTTCTTGGTGGTAAATGAACAGACGGTTTGGGTAAGTTAAGGTAAGCTATTTTGGGTTGATTTATGTTATTTTAGGTTAGTTTATTTAACTAACCTACCATAACCTACCCTAACCTCACCCATCGTTACGTTAATACCGTATTACAGCATATTTACGTGTCCATTCCTTCACTTTTATATACGACGTTCATATAGCTACAAAGTTGAATAACTCAAAAATACACCTCAGCAAGTAGAATGTCATTCGTGTAAAACGTTGTTAAATGTGTTCCTTCAGTGCTTCTTTGGAACGGAATTTTAAATTTCTGTGAAAGGCCTAAAATCAATATTGACCAAAATTTTTATTTTTTCCAGTCGTGTTTTATTTTTATCCTTTTTTAGTCTTTTTATTGTTCATTTTTATTTACTATGGTTCATTTTATTAATTTTTATGGATTTTTTTCCACTTTTTTTATTCTAATTTTTTAATGTTTTTGTTTATTTCAATTTATTCTATTTATTCATTTATTTTATATTTTATTTATATTTTTATTTTAATTTTATTTTATTTTATTTTTCTTTTATTGTTCTTTCATTTGTGAACTTTGCATTGCATTAAAATTTGATTTTAAATTACAGTTATTATTTCAAGAATCTTTCCATATCAAAGAATGCCAATAAAAATACATTTCCTTCATACTTTAACTTTATATGCTTGGAAGTGAGTTAATTATTGAAACTGTGTAATCCACATGGGTTTCTGCTCATTATTATGAAGGCGCTGTGACCCACGGTGTCGTGTCTACGAAGGTACTATACATTAGGTAACAAGCAGAATGGATAGGATAGGTTGGTATATGCTGGTTAGCATGGGTTAGGTTAGAATATGTTATGTTAGAATCTCGGGTAATGTCTACCAAAATTTTTCACGGGTCCACCTAGCTTAACAATGACATTGGTCAAGCTGAGTTACGATAGGTAGGTTAGGTTAGGTTATGATAGGATAAGTTGGGCAGGATAGGTTAGGTTAGGATAGCTAGCATAGGTAACGTAGTGTTGACGACATTTATTAACGAGTCAACGGTGTCGTCAACATTTATTCACAGGTCATTTTTATGTTTGAAAAATTATCAGAAAAGCTTCCGTTAGCATAGGATAGGTTAGTGTATACATGTTTGGATAGGTTAGGTTAGAATTTTTGACCGAATTTTGACCGAATTTTTTCACGAGTCCCCCTAGCTTAGCAATGACATTGGGTAAAATTTGGTTAGGATAGGTTAAAATATGTTAGGTTAGGATAGGGTAAAAAAATGTCAGGTTAGGATAGGTTTAAGATGTTAGGTTACGATAAGTTAGGTAATGTTGACTGAATTTTTTCATGATACTTTTTTTATTTTTGACGTAGCATGGGGCTGGGTTTGGTTAGGATATGTTAGGTTTGGACAGGTTTGGGTAGCATGGGTTAGATAATGTTATGGAATTTTTTCATGGGTCCACATTTTTTTTGTTTGACATTATCAGGATTGGTTTGGTCACTATAGGTTTGGGTAGGATTGGTTGGAATATGTTAGATAAGAGTAGGTTTGGCTAGGTTAGAATATTTCATATTAGAATTGGGAAGGTAATGTTGAATGTTGACCGAATTTTATCATGGGTCCACCTAGCTGAATGATGACATTAGTTTAAGTTAGGGCAAGATATGTTAGGTTAGAATAGGTTAAGATAGGTTAGGTGATGTTGACGGAATTTTTATCATGGGTTCACGGTTTTTTATGTTTGACATATTATCAGGAACAGTTTGGATAGGATACGTTAGAATATGTTTGGATGGGTTTGCTTAGAATAGGTCAGGTTAGAATTGGTAAGCCAATGATGACTGGGTACACCTAGCTTAACTGTGGGATGGTCCGTGGAATAACCACGGGTCCTACAAGATTTTTTATTACAAAATGGGTTAAGTAAAGGGAGTGAATGCTTTTCTCGAATAATTTTTTAAAATAAAAAATACTTCAGGAGTGAAATAAGCTCTGAGGTGTTCACAGCATGTTTATATCATTCAAATTAACATTTGTAGCCCATGAAGTTCTTGAAAGTTACCCATACCCCCTCTCCCAGAGGAAATTTTCTTAAAATTGCTATTTCTAGCCAATATTGCATATAAAGATGAACAGTTTTTTGTTTGATTCACAAAGAACAAATCTACAATCCTCAGAAACAGTTTCTTATTATTGTTCTAAAAAAATTATTTTTCTATTATTTGAAACTTTTTGGAACTGATTTTTTTAATGTCAATAAAAAATTTTATTCACCTTAT
This sequence comes from Platorchestia sp. MABIK, assembly GCA_014220935.1. Lineage (NCBI taxonomy): Eukaryota > Metazoa > Arthropoda > Malacostraca > Amphipoda > Talitridae > Platorchestia > Platorchestia sp. MABIK. Next base: position 117,896 of record JACJUY010001071.1, on the reverse strand, counting down.
TAAAAAACTACTTCTCACAATTATAGTACTCACCTTGCTTTTCACAATGCAAAAAAGATTTTCATCCTTGCGTCAAAACTAGGTGAAATTGCCTCTCAAAGGTTGAAATGTCCATCTTGACAAAATGGCAGTCAAAGTTCCAGAGCCTCAGAGCGCAAAGGAAACATTGTTTCTTTTTTTTAATTTTATTGTTTATCATGAAAATTTACAAAGTAATACACTATTAATACTTTTACTTTCACGATTTATGACTTTCATTTTCATGATAAAATATGTATGATTGAAAAGTATCGGCAAAGTATCGGCCGAATTTTGCCAATAACGATACCGATACCAGGAAAATGACCAATACCAGGAAAATGACCGAAACCAGGAAAATGACCGATACTTGCCGATACCAATACCGATACATCGGTACATCACTAAAAAATACTTCCAGAGGGAAATGAGCTCTTGGTATTCACAGCATGTTTATAACATTCAAATAGACAGTTTTAGCCCTAAAAATTGTAAAATTTACCCATACCCACCTTCCTCCCCGCCTCCATGGAAAATTTTTTTAAATTACACTTTCTCAGCCAATATTGTACATTGAGAAAAATTATTTTTGTTCTATTCATAATCAAAATATCAACAATAACTAGGAAAGGTTTTTTCATTTTAGTGAGAAAAAAAAATTTACTACCATTTGAATATTTATATTTATTTTTTTTCTATAGATGATGAAAAAATTTCTAATCAACTTTGCAAAAAAAAATTCGCCCTAGCATTTATAGTACTCACTTTGCTCTTCACAATGCAAAAATTTCTTCTCAATAGCTTCAAAACAGGAGAAATTGCCCATCAAAGTCTACAACCCATATTTTGAGAAAATGGCTGTCAAAGTTACCAGACACTACAGGAGCAAAGTACACATTGTTTCGTTTATTTGATTAAATATTTTTTTCCATCAGAACTACAAACTAATACACTACTAATAAGTCTGAAACATTTCAGATAAGTCTTCCATAGTTGTAATAAGACACTACCACTAATAAGTCACTTATACTAGCTGCAAAGTGCAGAGGGCCCCGAACGGTTTTTACCCTTGAAACATTCAAGAATTAAAAAGAAATATTTCCATAGTGAAACAAGCTCTGAGGTATTCACAGCATGTTTATAACATTTGAATAAACATTTATAGCCCATAAAGTTTCAAGAATTTACCCACACCCCCTTCCCCCATCCTCTCCCCCCCACCCATTAGCAAGTTTCTCAAAATTTCAATTTCTCAGCCAATATTGCATGTAGAGATGATTAATTTTTTGTTAAATTCACAATGAACATATCTACGAATGATCGAGACAGTTTTTTGATATTGCTTCATAACTTTTTACTTACAAAATTTAGAATTTTTAAACCCAATTTTTTTTGCAATAAATTTCTAATCAACTTATAAAAAAACTACTTCGGGGCATTTATAGTACCCCCCTTGATCTTTACGATGCAAAAATGATTTCCTCTATAGGTGAAAAACTGTAGCTGGAATTGCCCCTCAAAATTGAAAATGCATCTTTGGTCAGAGCAAACCGCTGCATTTGATATTCTAGACATTTTACAGGATGGACAAGCACAAAACCACTCACTAAAAAGATCAAGAGACCACCAAACCTTTAATGAATGGACAGTTGTCTAAGAACAAAAAAAAACTTTTGGACCCACCAACCAGAACCAAGCAGAACAGCTGCTGGTCTCTCTGAGCACAACTGCGGGGGAGGGGGAGATTTGGGGGTGATTATGGGGGTTTGGGTTGCCAACACGGGACAATGACATTTCCACGTGATAGAGGAAGGGCTTAGGAGCATTTTCAAGCAATAATCTCAGTTTCAGTTATGACCCCCAAAAAAATGTTCACATCCCTTGAGAGGAGTTGAGACCCTATAATTTACCCAATTTTTTAAATTTCCCTTTTCACATTTCTATTGCAACTAGGGTAATGAAAATGTGTACAGATATGTAAAATTAAATTCTCAACACATCTTCATCTACAAAATTTTTTGATTTTCACATTTGAAAAAGTTATCGTGAAACCCTAAGAAAAAATATATGTACTTGCGCAAAACTTTTCTCTCTCTACAATTTTTTACGTACAAGCGCGATTGTGGTCTCATTTAATGCGGTCTATCAATTTTCTAACTGTTGCTCAAAATTTGCAAATGAGAAAATTTTGTTTAGCAGCACCTGCAATGGGAGGCTTTTATGAGACATATTTTACACAAAAAGTAGCCAATTCAAGAATTAATTACACCAAGAAGGTAACCATTTGAACTTGAAGACTAAGGATAGAAATTTGAATTCAATACATGAAAGCAGATATGTTCTGCAAACCTTGAAACCACAAGACAAAAGGTTTTGATATCATTCACCTTGAATAGAAGCAAGCCAAAACTGATAAGCTCAATCTTAAACCTGTTTTAACTCAAGTTTTGAGTTTAAACACTTCAGGAAGAGGGAACACGTGATGGGGCATATGATGCTGCTCCCAAGAAAGTAAACTATTCTCTATGGTTAGAAATAAATAAAAAATGCCCAAATTATCACTATACCACTTTGAAAATTTATCATGCAAACACTTTGGAAGAAGCTAAGTTCTTCTTAAGTTCAAATGAAAGAGGAACTTTGGAAGGTTTTGTGGTCATGATATAGACTGGCCAAAACACAATCTCTAGATTGAACAATACCTTACGTATAAAACCCTTAAAAATGGCTTCATACACAGTGGAGGAGAGAGCAAAGATTGTGGAATATCATTGTCAAAAACATTGGTATTGAATTGAAGTTTAAGAAAGTTTTATAAGATCTTGCATAGTTATATCTCACATCATCAGAGACACTATAACATTGCTCAGGACAGCATTTTCAAGAACCATCAAGTTCATGCTGTGGTGAAATTCATTCAATTTCTTTTTCTTTAAGACATTTCTTTCCATCTACAGACTCCTGACAGCGTTTGGAATATCTACAAAAACTTTATCCCTTAAATATCTCAAAAGAATCTAGAAGAGTTAAATCTGGTCATCAAAGTGGCCAAGAATTGTCACCAAAGCATAAAATTGGTGGTCCTGGAAATGTTTTTAGTAATGCCACAGTACCTCTCAATATACATGTTGCTGTGTGAGACATTAAACCCCTAACTCCAAGAAAAGATCCATTTGAAAAAAAAATAATATACCACAATTGCTGCATTCTTTCTTCCACTGTGTCTACAGCCTATTTTATGGGTCACAAAAGTATGGTATTGTTAACTTTATAAGTCTCATTATAGCCAGTCCATATCACAACTACAAAAAATTTCCATTTTTGTCATTTGCACTTAGGGAAATCAAATTTTTTGGGGGGCCAAAAAGTGTGAATGAGATTAGTGGCGGAAAATACTCCTAAACCCTTCCTCTGTTATGTAGAAACGTCATTTATCCCGTGTTGGCAACATAAACCCCAATAATCATCTCCAAATTGCCCCCCTCAATTGCAGGCGCACTCAGAGAGCCCAGCTGCGGCTCTGCTTAGCTGTGGTTGGTTGCTCAAAATTATTTCTGTTTTTACACAACTGTCCATTCATTAGAGAGGTTCAGTGTCTCTTGACCTTCTTAGTGAGTGGTTTCGTGCTTGTGCGTCCTGCCTAGAATATCAAATGCAGCAGTCCGCTCACGCCAAAGACGCCTTTTCGACTACGAGGGGCAGTTTCAGCTACAATTTTTCACGTATGGAGATCTTTTTGACATTGTAAAGATCAAGATAAAAACTATAAACACAAGAATTAGTTTTTTGATAAGTTGATGAAAAATTTTTTATTGCAAAAAAAATTAAAGTTGGATTTTAAAATTCAAAAAATTAAAACAAAACTTTCTGAAGCAATATTAAAAACCTGTCTCCCACTTTTGTAGATAATGTTCATTGTGAATCGAGCAAAAAAAAAACAATTGTCTCTATGTACAATATTGGGTGAGAATAGATATAGCGAAGGGGGAATAGGTAAATTCCAAAAACTTTATGGGCTATAAATGTTTACTCAAATGTTATAAACATGCTGTGAATACCTCAAAGCTTATTTCACTCCGGAAGTATTTCTTTCTTATATTTGAATATTTCATAGGGAAAAATCATTCAAGTCCCTCTGCTTTTTGCAGCAAGCATTAGTGACTTATTAGTGGTAGTGACTTATTACAACTATGGAAAACTCATCTGGAATGTTTTTGACTTATTAGTGGTATATTAGTTTGCAGGTTTTGAAGAATAACAATGGTCTGAAACTGGGTGTCATGTGCACTCTGGTGCTCAGTAACTTTGAAACGTCATTTTATCAAAACAAGTCTTTTAGACTTGGTGGCACAATACCTCGTACAGTTTTTCACTTATTGAGGTCTTTTTTACATCGTAAAGATCAAGGTGAGTACTATAAATGCTAGCTTAGGTGGCTTTGATGAATTGATTAGTAATGTTTCATTGTCCATAGAATTAGAATCATGTTTTTAATATTCAAATATTTGTCAAATTTTTTTTAAAGCAAAAACAAAGCACCTAAGCTAAGAGTTGTAGATATTTTCATTGAAAATCAAACAAAAAAAACTAATTTTCTCTATCTCTGATATTGGCTGAGAAATAGCAAGTTGAAAAATTTTTTGTTTGTGGGGGTTAATTTCAAAAACTTTATGGGCTATAAATTTTCAAAGTGGTATAGTGATAATTTGGGCATTTTTTATTTATTTCTAACCATAGAGAATAGTTTACTTTCTTGGGAGCAGCATCATATGCCCCATCACGTGTTCCCTCTTCCTGAAGTGTTTAAACT